>CANXYC010122024.1:0-13575 GCA_948193065.1 Aleurites moluccanus | reverse complement strand
GTGAACCCAATTGTTTCAGCATTCATTTGCTTCTCCAAAGATAAGGACTATATGAACATGTCATGTATTCTCTAGAAGTCTCTGTATGCTTTCTATCAAGAAAATAAAGAGTATAAAAAGTCAATATTTAAAGAGTCCATTGAATTTAATAAAACTTTTTATTTTTTTTAATCAATAAAACTTTTTATTTTGTATAATTAAAAAGTGACAAAAATATTTTTTATAAAAAAAAATGCTATTTAAAATAAAGAATACTGTTGAAAAATACTCTTAAAATATCCATCACAACAAAAATGCAACGGTTTTATTTTATTTTATTTTTTTTCCTCCATTCACAAATATCATTTGAATCAAAATATATATATATTACTCACACTTATAATTAAAATTAAAGGGGTGTTTGGATGAGCGATTGATAATTACTGATTTAAAATAAAAGTAATTTTTTCCGTTGATAAAAATTTTAATTGGCAATCGCAATTTCTATTTATTATCAGATTTTATTAATTTGAAAAAGATAAATTGATAATTAATTTTTATTCGAACACTCAATAATTTTTTAATTATTAATTCGTATAATTTTAAAAGATAATTAAATTTTATAATTAGAAATCCAAATATCCCCTAATATTATAAAAATTCCAACATAACGACAAATATAATAATATAATGAACAATTACCAAATCTGAAATCTACATTTTATGAAAAAAAAATACTTGAATTTTAAATGTAAAATATAATAATACAAAAAAAATCATAAAAAGTATACAAATTGAAATTAATATATATTTTAATTTATATATGTATAGTCTTATAGAAAAGAAATTATTCATAACTAATTTGCGTACTTCTAATTAATTTGACAATTCGAATTAAATAAAATAGTTGACAATCAATATGTTCATTAATTTGTAATTAATATACTGTTTTGAATATATTTTAATTCTAAAAATCGTAAAAAAAATCTCAAAATTTTATGAAATCGATGATTAGGATGCTAATATATTCCCTCCCTTTCTTTTTATACATTGTTTAAAAAAAACTTTTCAATTAAAAATAAACATTTTAATTTTTTTTATATGTCTCATTTTAATTATCTTATTTTCTAATTTAAATTATATTTTATTTTAACATTCCAATAATTTATTCATATATTTACTTTTATATAATTAATATAAATTTAAAAAAATAAAAACATTTATTGTCTTTTAAAAAATAAAAAGATAATTATACTTAATTAAAAGAGATATATTAAAATAATAAAGAAGATGGTTATATTTAATTAAGAGAGAATAAACGTTAAAATAGTCTAAATAAATTTTTTTAATATTTATGCATTTTATAATTATAACATTTATTTTAAAATCGAGAAAATATTTTTATTTAATTTTATATGTAAATTAAAAAATATATTTATTTTAAATTTGTTATATTAATTCTATCACTTTTTTTCTAAAATATCATTATCTAAAGTACTCATATTATATATTTTTTAATATTTTAATATTTTTTAATATTTACAATAATTAAATTATTTATTTTAATTATCTATTATAATATTTTTATATGGGAATATTAAAACAATAAGGAAAAATTAATTAAGGAAAAAATTAATTAAGTAAAAGTTTTTCCTTAAGTAAAAATTAAGGAATTTAATAATAACATTAATTATAGGAAAAAATAACTATATTAAATTATTCTTTTCATAAAAATATGTAATATTATTGAGTATTTAGGGTGGATAATAAAAGATAAATAGAAAATAGAAAAAAAAAAAAATTAATGTCTTCTCAATTTTTTTAAAGCGATGGATAAATTGAAATAAAATAAAACTATCTAAAACAAGATATGAAAAAGAAAGGAGGGAGTTTATACTTATTTATTTATATCTCATTATGGTTTTTGTCCACACAAATGAAAATAAATCTTACAAAAGTTATCCAGTAGTGCTATTGGCGTTATCAGAAAGGAATATAGGCATCATTATTAATTATTAGTACATGCTTATCTGTGAAGCACTGTGCCATATCTCTGGCCTGATTACAAGTGACCACTGTCTTTTTTCTATTTGTCCCCTTCTTGTTTGGTCCGGAAATAGAATCATCCTTTTGATTCATATTTTGAGAAAACTGGATAAAAATTAATCAAATTTAGTAAATTGAATCGAAACAATTTAATTTAAAAAAAAATTATAAATTAACAAAAAATTATAATTTTTATTATTTCATAATTAATTATGATTTTTAAATTTTTATAAATTAAATTTTCAATTTAAATTTGATTTAAAAAAATAAAAATCTAATTATTGAACTCAACTGATAATATAATTATTTTTTTATATGTATTTTAATATTTTTTAAAATAGGATATTAAGATTTTATTAACATTATATTAGTTTTTATTTCTTTTATATTCTCAATTTTTTATTTTTATATTGATCATACATATTAAGATTGTCAAGTAGATTAATAATATTGTTAAAAGAAATATTAATTGGAGAGTTAGTTTTATTTTAAAAAATTAGTAGCATTAGTTAGAAAATTGAAGAATTATACTTCTATTTTTAAAAGCTGAAACTATATATTTGTGAAATCCCAGATTTTTTTTTTGTTGATAATATTTTAGATATTTTATATGTATATGTAGATCAAATTCAAGTTATGAAATATAAGTGATAATTAAAGGTATAAATATGAAATATGGAGTTAATTTGAATTATTTTAAGTATAATTTATATTTATAGTGAATTAAGGATATTTTGGTATTTTCACATGAATTATAATTAATTGAAATTTTGGAGAATTTATATGATATATAATTAAATGTTGTGATTATAGTATAATTTAAATAGAGTTAATGATTTATTTATAAAATAAGATATTTATGGGTTAAATTAATTAAATTAGTTAAAAAGAGGATTAGTTAGTAATTAATGATTATGGTTTTTATTCTCTTTGTGTGGTATATAAGTGTTAATTTTTGGAGTGACAATCATTAAGAAACAAAAACGTGAAAAAGAAAAAAAAACTAACAACAAATTTGAGTTTATAAAATTGTTGAAAATTTCTTCCAATTTCTTGATGTTTTCTTAGAGATAAGGGATAATTTAATTTTTCTAATATCTTATAATTGATTTGTATATATATTATTATAATTTTTGAATTATTAAAATTTTTTGTCAGGTCTTGAGAATTTATTTGTGGAACATAATGATAAATAACTAAACAAAATTATATTTCTTGATTTTATTATTATTGGAGTTGATTTCAATTGATTTAATTAAAAAATACAAAAGATTTAGGATTTGTAAATTAAGAATGACGAGTTAGGGTTCATATAAGTTATAATAAAAATTATAAATTATATAATTTTTTATTGGATAAATATTTATGGTGAATTTTTGATATGTTCGATAAATAGATGTCTAATTTATGTGTATTAAATTTAAAAATGATCCAACGGTTGGATCACCTCTTATAGTAGAATTTGTATAGACTTTCTAGTAAGAAAATATGTTCATAACAGCCCCAAAACATGAATTTTTCAAAGGGGCAAATAAAATCATTTTGATTTAAATTTTTTAGGGTTAATTACTTAATATGTTTAGTATATTTTGAAATTTTTGTATAATTTTTGAAGTTGTGGAATATAGGTTTATAAGTTAAGTTTTATATAATGTCAGTGTTAAGGCAACTTACTGTATAGTTGAACTTAAATTGATATTTGGATACTCAAATAGATTCCAAATTATGAGTTTTTTAGAGTTATATTTATGTATATATTAGCTAATTAGTGTTAAAATTTGAGTTAATTTGGAGAACGTTATGATACTCTGTAATAGAAAATATATTTACTGCCATAATAAACTTATTGAAAATAATTTACACTTTAAGTTACATTTAAGCACGTATTTGATATAAGTTATTAATATTGCATTTGCATATGTTAATTGTATATTTTCTTGGCATTTTAGGTTATACAATATTGATTTATTATATATATATTTAGGTGTTGACTTAGGTGATTAGAAAATTGATTAATCTTATTACAAGTTATATAATTTTAGGTGAGAGAATATATACAGTTCAATTAAAATAATTTAATATTTATGTGTGTGACTTTTGTATGAATAAATTAATTAAATTTGCTTATAATTAGAAGTTGGGAAAGACAAGTTATATAATATTAATAATTATATGATTTATAAATTTGTTTGTAATGTATGTGTAATGTGTATATATAATGGTTATTATTGGATTTTTGATATTAAAATTTATTTGTATCTAAATTTATGAGTTGTTACTATTATTATTACTTTTATTATTTTCTGTAAGATATTTTTGTTTGGGGTGAGATAGATACTTGAACTTTCCATGATACTTGGGTTTATTTTGGGTTTTGATCTTATATGTTAGATGTATTTGGTTTGTGAGGAATAATTTGGTGTATACTCCACAGTGCTTATATGCTACTCGTGTTTTAAACCTTATATATTATACGAGATTTGGACCTTATATATCTATGTGTCATATATGTGTAAAAGTGTTCAGTTATAACTCTTCCTGATTACTTATTTTAAATAATTATTTGTGAATTTATAAGTATATATAAAAAAAATATTTGTATAAGTGATATATGAAATTTACATCCTTTTATGTTATATAATTTAAAAAAAAAATATTCAATGATTTATTTAACATACTATTGGTATTTGAATTATTATTATTTGTTGTATATATGATAAGTATGTATATATTTAAAATTTTAGGTTCATTATCTACCTTTATATGTTTTATTACTGAGCGTATGATTTGCTCGCTCCTTTAAAATCTCAGTTTCTCGCTTTCTTTCTTTATTCCAAAGTCAAGCCATTGTTTTAAGAGTAGTTATAAGTAATATTTTTTAAGAGTATTTTAGTTGATTTTTAAATATTAGTTGCAATGAATTTTATTTGAATTGTTATTATTAGTTAATAATATTTAAATAATGATTTGATGGATATAAGTAATTGACTAAGTGTTCAAATGTAATTTCACACAATATAAGTATAGTATTTGTTACGCTTGTAATGTTATATTTTGGTCTAATTTCATACAGGTTATTCCCCGGATTTATTTAAGCTACTATTTATATTTGAATTATTATTATTGATTGTATATATGTTAAGTATGTATATGTTTAAAATTGTAGATTCATTTCCTACCTTTATATATTTTATCATTGAACGTGTGGTTTGCTCACTTTTTTAAAATCTCTCTCTCTCTCTATCTATATATATATTTCAAGGCTTTCTCCCTTTCTTCCAAAGTCAAGCCATTGTTTTAAGGATAGTTATGAGTAATTTCTTTTGGGAGTATTTTAGTTGATTTCCAAATATTAGTTGTAATAAAGTTTATTTGAATTGTTATTATTAGTTAATAGTATTTAAATGATGATTTGATGTATATAAGCAATTGATTAAGTGTTCAAATATAATTTCACATATTATAAGTATAGTATTTGTTAGGTTTGTAAGATTAGATTTCGGTCTAATTTTACACCAATCATGGCCCCATATTTGAGTCATAACAATATTTTCAAATATAATTTCACAGATTATAAGTATAGTATTTGTTAGGTTTATAAGATTAGATTTCGGTCTAATTTTACACCAGTCATGACCCCATATCTGAGTCATAACAATATTTTTAAATAGAACAAACCATCATTTACTAAGTATTTTTCTAGTATAATTGGAGAGTCATTTTTTTAAATCTTCTAATAATTTTTTAATTTTTTAAAATATGATTTTATTTTAATATTTAGTAAAAATTTTATGATCTCTTTAATTTTTTTATTTATTATAATATTATTTTTATCAAATAGATCATATCAATTATTCAAATTGAGTTCAAATAGTTTTAATTTAAATATTTTTTAATATTATTTAGTTTGATTAAGAATTTAAATATATAAAGACTGATTTTATTAATTTAATTAGAAATTTTTACTCTAAATTAATCAAACCGAACCACGAACACCCTTACATTTTGGGATGCCAAACCTTCACTTTGAATCTTAATTTTTTTAAGCCAATTACATGTATATATTGATAAATTTTGCTTGAAGGCTATAACTTATTTTTAAAATTATTATTATTTATTTATATTACTGATTTTAATTAAAATATTAAAATTTTCAATTTTATAAAACTATAAATATATTTAACTTATAAAAAATTTCATATATTTAAATTTTATTATTAAATATAAAAATAAATAAAAATGATAAATTATGGTGATCGCTTAATAGTAGTAGACAACTAATGATGTATTATATTAAATTTATCAAAATTTGAAAATTAATTTTCTCTTTTAAAAAGAGGAAGTCAATTTACATAAAAATGGTTTAGGCCTTATTTAGTTATAAAAAAAGTATTTTCTGTTTTAAATTTTTAGTTTTTTTTTTTTTTCATTTTTCAATTTTCTAATTCTCTATATTCCAAATTGAAATAGGAAAAACTGAAAACATGTTCATTTGTCTTATATTCAAGTTCTTCAATTTCCTATTTTTTACTTTGTATGATTTTTTTTTTTTTTTTACATTTTTCATTAATATTGTATTGAAAATATTTATTATTTATATTTTAATATATAATTTTTTTTATAATATGATCACTTAGATGTATTTTTTAAATTTAAAATTGCATTTCATATCTAAAATAACATTAAAAATATGATAAAACTATTTAGTGCAATATTTTGTACTGAATAAAAAAAGTTATAAAGTAGTATTGGAATGATACTATTTGTGAAGTTTTTTTTTTTTTATCCTTTTAATTGAAAATATATAAAGCAAGTTTAAAATTTTAAATTAAAAATTAATATAATATATACTTTGCTAAAAAAAAATAAAAGAAATCTAAAACTAAACGAATATTAAAAAAAAATGAGATATAAGTATTTAATTAGATTTAACCCTAATTTTACCTTATAAAATATCAAATACAATGGAACATTCTCTAAAAAAGAAAAAAGAAAAAGAAAAAGAAAATAGCAATGGAAAAATCAAAGAATGGACATGGCTGTTGTTTGGGTTTCGAAAAGTGAAAAAGTCCGTATTTTTGGTACTATCCAATATAATTTGAAAAACTTCTTTTGATAGTTTTCCAAAGTCTAGTTATAAATTAGAAAATATAGAAAACTCATCTCCAAATTTTATATTCAAGAAATAATTATAACTAAGCATTAAATTCTATTTTTTCAATTTCTTGTAATAATTTTTGAAAAACAGACATTATTTTCTACAATAAAACAAGGTCTTATTTTTCCATTGACCATAAAAAATTTCTATTGATTATATAACCAGTAAAATTAAAAAATAATAGTAAGTGATGCAATATAATAAACGTTGAAAGCAAAACACAAAAAAATTAAAATTTTTAAAATTTTATTAATTAAAATTTATCTCTAAATAGCTGAAAATAAGATTTAAATATAATTTCAAACGCTAATTAAAAAAAAAAAAAAAAATCTAAAGATACATTAAAAAATGAAAAATAGAGCCCAAAACTCAAAATTAGCTTTCTCCACATAGTAAGTATATAAGTTATTAAAGATAATTGTCTTCAAAACAGTGTTTTCATTACATTATATATTTAAAAAAAATCGACGTTCTTTCAAATTATTAAATTTATTTATATCTAATTTTTATCACTTTCATAGAAAAAAATGATCACTTTGTGCTGCTGTAGAAACTAAAGGAATAAGCACAAGAGTGATGAATATGTACACAAGTGAATAAATCTTTGACCACTATGCATAAATCAGATATAGTTGACAACTTTGATTAATTACTACGAAGCCTGTTATGATTAATAAGAATTTGCAATCCATGCTAATTGGTGCTCCTAAGGGTGACTGGTTTTGGATTGCATTTGTTTACATGTAGAATGAACGTGAGTTTTATATTGAAAACATGGTCTTTCTTGATGGGCTAGAATGAAAATATCAAAACCTATCCTATATTATGTGCCATTATTATACCTATTATTACTCATGTTCATTCTATCAAAACCTATTCTATTATTCCTATACAAATATATCCCCTATAACATTAACTATATTTTATCCTGAAAAAAAAAAAAACATTAACTATAGTCAATTATAAAATTATTTTTCTTTGAAAAAAATTGAAAAATAAAAAGCTGTGGATAGAAATATATTACAATATGAAGAAAAACTTATTCTAAATATAGGAAATACAAATCAAGCAAAAAATAATAATAATAATAAATAATTAATGGCAGAATTATTAATGGCCAGTCTGAGAGCTCTTTGGCTCAATTGTGTTTATTTTTTAAAACATGACTTGAGAACACGTTGTGCACATTTTCATTAGGATCCGTCAGCTTGGAATTGAAATTAAAATTTAAATTGAAGAGTCTCAATTTAATTTTAGTGTTGGATAGTTACCTAATATTAAAATTAAAATTTTATCCACAATTCATAGAATTATAATATAATTAGAAAAATAATTTTATTTTCAACTCATAAGAATTACAAACACCTAGAATTAGAATTAAAATTAAAATTCTACCCACAATTCGTGGAATTATAATATAGCTAGAAAAATAATTTAATAATATTATTATCAACCCATAAAAATTATAATTTCACAATCACTGTCATCATGTCTTCTATCGGCATTAGTCACTGCCAACTTATCATCACTATCAGTGACGACAATTCATCACCTCTGTAGTGATCCACCACTACCACTATCGTCGTTAATGATGGCAGCTTACCACTTCCCCACCACCATCACCACCACTATTGGCTGTGGTGGTCCATCACCACCACTATCGTTGTTACTGATGGCAGCTCACCACTTTCCCACTATCACTATCGACAGTGATAATCCATCATCACTGCTACTACTACTTTTTATTATCATTAATTTTTATTCAATTTTAATTTTAATTTCATTTCTTTTTGTGAAATAAATGTTTGAATTATAATTCCAACATAATTCTAATACTAAAAAATTGAATTTGAAATTAAAAATCTTAATTTTAATTTCAATTTCTTATTTCAAATGGACCCTTATTTTTTTTATTTATTTTTCATATATTTTTATATATCATCAACTAATTAATAAATCTAATAACAAACCCTTTCTCCTTTTCATTTTCTCACTTTGTGGAACCTATTAAGTCTATAAATTTGTGAAATTCAACCACACCATCAATCATCTGAAACCCTTGACACAAAACAATCGACCCAGCAAACAAATAAAAAAATGACAATTTTGCATTTTGGGTAGCTAAGTAAACCACATATTCTTGTTAATTAAAAAAACCAAGATTTTGACCTTCCAGCGAGCTACCTTACCCAATTCCTCAATTTAGACCCCCTATCCCTCTCTCTTCCTCCCAAGCAAAGACCATGAATTGGTTTCAATTCACTTTAAAACCCAAAAGAAACTACATTTCGCTTTTTAGAATCAAATCCATATCGCCAACAACCATAAACTCAACAACCGTTTTCTTGCAAATGAAATAAATAAGAAGAAAAGCACAATATTTTCAAAACTGAACCGATTAAAAAATTGATGAAAACAGAGAATTAGAGATTCAATCGAAATTAAATAAAAAAATCGATATATATATATATGTATATATAATTTCATATTTATTATATATATGATGAAAATAAATATAATATAATTATGGTTAAATCAAAACTTTATATAAAATCATATTTTTTATGATATCAATTCTCTTAATTTTTTTTAATTTAAAACGACATCTTTTTTATTTAACAAAAATGATATTGTTTTGATAAAAAAAAAATTAAAAAAATTAAAAAAATCTTGATCCGCTTGAATTAAAAAATATATCACTGTTTTAATCCAGCAATAGCTCCATCCCTATATATCACACAAACAAAAATATTATAAAATTGATGAGCCATAACATGAGTAAAACACGTCTGCGCTTTAAATATTTTAAGTCTACAAACATAATAATTTATAAAGTCCATAAGAGTAAAAAGACTTAAATTTTATTCATAACAAAATATATGTAAATTATTACATAATACATTTATTTATAGGTATCAAACCCTAATTGAAAATTAATAAATAAAAATTTTAAATATTCTAAAATTACTAAAAATATATATATAATCTAATTAGAAAATTATAATAATTATAATTATTAAAATATCTACAAAAATGGATTACAACTAGTATCGCATCATATTTCTCCATTTCAAAAAAACTCAATCACGAATTTATAATTTAAACTTGAAATCTTTCATACCAAATAAATAAATATTTTGAATACACTAGCGATTTCATGGGACAATTTTCAAAAATAATATTTTTGTTCTAAGGTTCAATTGACACAGAATAAAATTAAAATTATTAACTCCAATAAAATTAATGTTTTGAAACTCAATAGGATCATAAACTATGTGAATTATGAACTCATTTTGAAATTTAATTGATTGATTACTTGCATTTTCTCTCTTACTTCTATCTGTATTTTTTTCAATTGCATCTTAACAAAAATGGTGGATGTAGGCGTGCAAGATTGCGGGGGCAATTGCCTCCACTGGATAATTAAATTATCCATGTATTTTAGTATTTATTTTATACTTGCCCCCCGTAATATTATAATATACAAATATACATCCATTAGTTTTCAGTTTAAAACTTCTTTAACCGTAGTTAGAATAATAATTTAAATATAATTATTATTTGTTAGACTTTTAATTGGAGCAAACAAAAATTTGTTTTATTTCCTATTTTTTGGTAAAAGTAAAATTTTTAAATTAGAGAAATACAAAAGTGATTATAATTATAATATTAATATAAAGTCAATGACATTAGTGTTACAAATTTAAGTAAAGAGACTTTAATGTTATTATATATAAAAATTAATGATATTAGTGTTACAAATTAAAAAAAAAAAAAAAGAATTGTGATGTGATTGAGTTCTCTTCTCCTAAGTATAAAGGAGAATAATGATGGGTGAAATTATCCCAAAATCTTATTTTAGAATTTAATGATTTAAAAAATTTTCTTTTTATCTTTTTTCTAATTTATAAATTTTAGATTTATAAATCAACATTTCAATGATTAAAAAATACTAGATAAATAATATTATTGCTCGTTAAGCTTTGAGAATTATTCTAATATAATCACTAAACTGAAAATTGTTCTAAATTATTCATCAAGTTTTAAAAAATTTTCACCGGCTGCTCTCCACCAAAGAAAAGATAGGATCAGCACACGTGAATGCCATGAAAACCGATGAAGCACACATGGACGCCATATAAGCCGAAGCTTGCTAGGAGTGCCACATTATTGCCATGTGGCAAAAATTCACTATGTCACCATTTCAGCTGAACTGATTAGATTTTTGTGGGCTCCACATGAACAATGACTCTGATAGTTCACCCAACGTATGTGTGATACGTGTTGGAGAGAAATATTTTTTGAAAGCCCCTATAATTAAGCCAATAGCTACTAAACCAATAACTAACCTATAATTAAACATGGAAAATACTAAAACAATAGCTCATTTCCTATTTAGCTCTTTGATAAGTAACCTAACAGTAACACAAGTGCTTAAAGTTAAAATGAGAACTAAACGAAATTAACGTACCAGAGCTTGATCGCTTCTATGTTTGCTTGGAACCCTAGCCATAGGTGAGAGAGTACGATCAGCTTTTTAACAAGTTTCTCCAACATTAAGCTGAGATAATGAGACCTGCTAAGGAAAGATTTTACTTCGAGTTTTATAGCTTCAAACGATTGTGAACGCTACAGTACTTGGCATGTCGTTTTGAAATAAACAAAAAAAAGCATCTTAAACCAGAACAACAATGGATTTTAGACATGCTAAAAAATGACTTGTAGTTATAATGTGTCGACTAAAATTTTTTTTATGCAACGATCGAATATAATTTTTTAATTTACTCTTTCAATTCAAAATAAACTTTAAGATGATTTTACTAATTATTGAATCTTAATTTAAAATTTAGCAATAGAAATATTGTTGAAATTTTTAATCACAGAAGTGTCCAATATCATTCAAAGTAGATAGAAATTAACGATTTCCATGAAAGCAAAATGATACAAATAATTGAAAATTTCCATGCTTACAGCTGATGGAGTTAATATTGATAGTAATGCAGTATGTATAAACCATCTAAGCACACTCTTATTGTAGAATATACATGCAATGTGTTATCCCACTATAACAATATTCTTAAAGAGGGGTGAATAGGAATATAGAGAATTTAAGCACAAATAAAGCTCAATTACAATGATAATCAATATAAATATAAGCAAAGTAATAAAAGGAGATTGAGTTAGAGAAAACTTAGCCAATTTATTTTAACATCTGAGATTTCTATTGCTTGTATAAATTCTGAAATTCTTGTATTGATGTATATAAGATTTGTTATGGAATGTTTCTTTTGGAAGTGAGATTTATTTGTTTTGATTTGAATTTCAGAATTTGTGTTTGTACATAATTTTGTAAATCTATGTTCAAGGTTTTAAAGAAAGAATTTGGGATAAGTAGTCTCATGTGTCTAGTTTAAGTAGAAGGAAAAATCGAGGCATTTAAACTTTTGTAGCTCAATATAAAGTTGGTTTGGCATGTACTGCCAAAGTGAATTTTTCAGCTTCTGTCGTGAACAGTGCACATGAATCGTAAATGTGAACGGTAACCGTAAACAGTAACTATAAACAGTAGTGTGAACAATAAACTCGAGATTTATTTTTTGGCAGCAGCTTTTTTTCTTTCTTTTCTTCTTCTTTCTTTCTTCTTCTCTCTTCTTTTTCATTTCGTATTTCTCTCAACCATAAGTCATTTTTCTTCATTTCTAAGGTTTTAATACTCCAATTAAGTTTTATTAATGTTAGAAAATACAAATTAAAGACTATAAGAGCATCAATTCAAGCCAAATTCTTCAAAATTTCTTTGGAGGAGAAAATAAGGTAATTTTCTCAAATCTTCTCTCTAGCTTGAGTTAAATTTTTTGTTAGCTAAAATAATTATTTTTAAGTTGTGGATGATCTTTAGATTTAGTAGTATAAAGATTTATGATTTTTGGATGAATAGCGATGTGAATAGTAAATTTTCTCTATAATTATTATTCATCCTCTATTAATGGTTAAATTAATGCTAGAATTTGTTTATACAGACTCTAAGGAATTTAGAATTTATGGAAGATTATTTTATGTGATTGTTTTGAAAAAACCCTAAATTTTGAAATTTTGGGGATTTTTATTTAGGAGAAGAGAACTCAAGGAATTAAGGATATTTTGGATTTGAGCAAGAGTTGAGTTTGACTAGAAAGCTTTTTAGTGCTAAGAGGTAAGTGTGGATATCATTTCATGTGTATAATTCTCCATATGAGAATTTTTTCTAAAGTATATATTATATATATATATATATATATATATATATATATATATATATATATATATATATATATATATATATATATATATATATATATATATGTTATTTATGAGTTCAATTTATTGAAACCCTCCTTAAATAGAATTTTTGA
>CANXYC010121842.1:0-14271 GCA_948193065.1 Aleurites moluccanus | reverse complement strand
GTACTTTGGCATTAAAATCAACATCTAACCATCCATTTAGCTTACTTTAATCCTATTGGCCATCATTATTCAAAGTCAAACAGGCTCACATAGGTTCATCCACACCAAAACATATTCATTAAGGCAAAAATTCAATAAGGTGAGGCTATGATAGCTAAAATGCTCCTGAGCGATCCAACCGTCCGATTTTCCATCATTTAATCCAACAGCTAGATTTAATCAAGCCTAATCTGTTATAATGGGAACTTTCTCCTATCATAACCAAATTGCTCTTATAAGACTTATACTCACTATTAATCATATCAAAACATATTTCATACCATATCAAGGCATATTAAACCATATCAACATGCATAAATACATATTGACCCATATTGCACATCAAAGTCCCTGCATCACTCTTTTAACACTTTTTATATCTTTTATGCATCAAATGCATTTCTATCATCACATTTCATTCACATTACACATATTCATCATTATCATACTAAGTTATGAAATTCCAAACACTTAGCTCAATATTCCATACCAAACATACACCAATTTTTAAGTATGCTTTCAAATCACTTATACCATTCAATCTTTCCACATTAAAACTTATACATTCCAATTATTTAAGCCATTATACTATATTCAAACCTTACTTCCTCATTTACATTAACCTAACACCTTAAAGTAGTAAAGTCAACTTGGTATCACTTTAATGGAAATCATTCCATTCTTCCATTTTTTAATACCATTCAATGATACAACATTATATACACCAAATGCATAACATTCAACCATAATTACCTATCAAACATCAAATCACTAAGGCATCATTCACACTTCAATATTTAGGCCAAACCAAGTTTTGCTCCAAATGAATTCATTTCCAACATTTAGCCATCAATTCATGTTAAACATATCAAATATACATCATTCATACCTTTAAAACCATTTAACACCAAAAATCAAACATCATTTCACAAGCTCCTCATTTCGGCCAAACCAAAACATTAACCAAATGGATTTGTTTCTTTCTTTTAACCACAAATTCATATCATACACATCATTTAAACATCATTTAAATCAAAAGAATCATCAAAACATCAAATTGATTCCAAGTTCTTCCTATTAGGGTTTCAATACAACTTTTTACATTTCATCCATTCAGAATGTGTTTTGAACATCAATAATCATCAAAGAACACCATATAAACATATTTGAATCAAAAGAATCACAAAACCATTAACTTACCAAAAGTTCTTCAAAAACTTCAAAGCTTTTATTCTTGGCTTATTCAAGTTTTTCCTTGAAATCTAAGGCTATATTTGAGTTCACAAGGTTGGAATTAGTATGTTTCTATCCAAAAATGGAAGAAAAACATAAAGCTTGGTGTTGTTCATCAATGGCCGAAACCTAGGTGGAGAAGAGAGAGAAAATTCTGAATAGTAAATGGTTAAAGATGAAGACAAAGGTGGAGTGGTGGGAAAAATCCACCTAAATATCAAAGAAATGATTCCATACATTAGGCTTATGTTTAAAATGGTGAAACCTAGCCATCCAACCATCCATCATTCTTACTTTTATACTATTGGTTAATCAAAGTCAACAAAGATGGCTTATATGTACATTTGATACACCAAATCCATAACTAAAGCTAGTAATCCTATACTTTGAGGTTATGATAGAAATTGTGAAACCTATTCATCTAACCATCCATTTCTTCATCATTTCATCCAATGGTTAGATTTAATCAAGTCTAAAATGATTCCATAAGGTTGTATACACCATATAATTCCATATCTCAAAGGAAAATACCAATTTTCCCTTAGTTCAAATGTAGCACCTCAAGCATCTCAATTGAGCAACTTGCCGGGAACTATTTTCAATCAGGTTTATTTCTCCAACAAAACTGCAAATAAATTAAATAACATCATTTTCATGTCCTAATATTATTTTCTACCTTCAAATATCATGTTTATTTTCATAAAACTCGAAGGGGTGTAAAATGACCATTTTACCCCTAGTTCACCAAAAACTAAATTTTTCCTGATTTCTTCCTAATAGCTTTTAAAGCACTTTTACATGAGTAATACTTTCTAAAACATGCATATTCCTACAATTTAAACATAAACATGCATATAACGTATCAATTTAAACAAAGAAAGAACTATATGAGTTTGCCTCTTAAAGCTTAAGTTCTAAGCCTTTAAACTGGGGTGTTACAATAACTAGGGTGAAATCTCATAAAACGATTATGTGAAATCCCGAAGAACAAGGAGGAAATCCCAAGTCAACTATTGTAAAGCTTTTGGGTAATCTCGAATCACTAGTGGAACCCTAAGTCATGGACTTAGGAAAAGTGGATGTATGAGAATAGTTTACTCTAAACCACTATAAAATTGACTAAGATCTTTCTAACTTTTATTCTCCTTATCTTATTGCAATGTATTTGCTTAGCATATTGCATATAGGATTAAATTGTATTAGATTTTTAAAATCCTATTCAGCCCTTCTAGGATTATTGTCATATAGGATTCAACAAAATAAATGGTTGATTTTTTGGTATTTCTTAAATAAAACACTTGGGTTTCATTTGAAGTATTTAGGGGTTAAAACACTTGTTCTTTATGTATTTAGAGGATAAAACACATGAATTTTCTTTGGGTATTTATAGGTTAAAAGACTTGGCTATCTTTAGGTGTTTATATAATAAAACACTTAGTGAGAGGTAGCAAGTTCCTAGGTTATAAGCTTGTTTACAAGATAATATCATTCTTGAGTTATAAGTTTAGTACTTTTGTAAATTTAGGTTTAGATTTTAAGTATTAAGAATCTAGGTTTGTAATTGATGATTGCTCTATCCATTGAAAATAGCTATTTAGTGGAAAGCCTTCTTAAGGTGTGATCCTTGGAAGATGGATGTGGGCGATAATGTTGAATCACTATAAATATTTTGTTTGTTTTCTACACTTGCACTTCTACTTTATTGAATTTTATTTTTCATTTTAATTTCAGTTGAATTGATTCAATATATAAATTTTTACTAATCTTTTAATTTTAGGAGGCATTTAATTTGATAAGCACATTCAATTTTAGTAAATCAAAATTACTTGATTAAAATATTTTTGCTTTTGATTGTCTGATTCTTTGATAGCTTATTTTCTCTGATATTATACTCAAATTTATATATTGTTTTTCATATTGATTTGAACTACTTTTGTGAATTGATTTATTGAAATCAAAGTTCAATAATTTTCTAATCATCTAATTTTAACTCTAATAGATTTTATTTTAGGTGATCTAATTTTATTTTAAATTGTTTCTTAAAGTTTGTTATATTGATTTTTGATTTATTATTGTGCTTGAATATACTTTGTGATTTGAGATTACACTTATTGTATATTATTTGCAAACTTATCATAGACAAACTTCACATTTAAAAGACTTTAAACTTAGAGTCCTAAATTGACTAAAAAATTTTAAAAGTCCAATTCATCCTTCTTAGGCATTCTGCATATAATAAACTTGATACAATGTTGAAAGCTATTTCATTATAATATTTGACTGTCACTACAAAATTTTGCAATTTAGGGGACGTAAAAAATTATCCTCTATACTTGAAAAATCATCTCCAAATATATTGAACACGACTTTTTTCGTCCCCATATGTAGTCCCTTTTGCTTCCGTCATCAAAGTCATATAGGTCTATCAAGTGAAAGTCGTCCTTATTTTTAGAGATGATATATTGTCCCTAAAAGATTTTATTAGGAATAACTTTTGTCCTTTAAGGTATTTTTTTTTATACAACTTTTATCCCCAAAGGTATTTTTATGGAGATGAATTTTTGTCCCTTAGACATTTTTTCAAAGACGACTTTTGTCCCCTAACATATTTTTTCAAAGACAACTTTTGTACTCTAAGGTGATTTTTTGAAGAAGACTTTTGTCCCTTAAGGCCTTTTATTGAAAATGACGTTTGTCTTCTAAGATCTTTTATTTAGGACAATCATTGTCCCCAAATATTCTATAATTGAGAATAACTGTTGTCCCCTTAAATTTTTTTTATTAGAGATGATATTAGTACTCAAACTATTAATACTAGGTTTCAAAATTTTGTCTTTAAAAAATAGAAAATAGGTGGTAATATCATCTCCTTATATTTTTACTAAGAATGAATATTGTTGTCAATTATTATATATTAGGAAATAATATTACTCTAAATATCTCCATTTTTTTATATTGTCGTAATTGTATCTATATTTTCTAAATTATACATAATGAAATAATTAAATAATAGTCTCACTACATCAAAACAAATTAACAATTAAAATTTCTTTTTCTGCGTAATTACTATAGAGTCTCTGTATTATGTGTTTTCAAAATTATACTATAAAGTCTCTACATTTTGTTTTAGTTAAAATTCAAGGTCCTTCTATTAAAAATCCGTTAGATTTCTATAAAAAATCTATAATACACTTCATTATCATTTTAATTTTCATTTAAATGTATCACATCCCAACTCCAGTGGTGCGACGGTCCTAGGGCAAGGGTAGACTTAAAGCCACCATAAACCCGTAGAACTTATATATCATGAATCTCATACACAATTATATCAATTACAACATCATATATTATCATACAATGATCATTTCTATACATTCAATTAAACATCAACCATATCTTTACCATTATCATTTCATAGCTTTCTCTTATTTCTTAATGATCAAAAGATGCATCTCACATCATTAAGGAACAAAAGTACCCATAAGGTAATAATTCATATATCAAAATATTGGTATCCTCAATGACTGACTACGGAGCTCTAGAATATACTCTCAAATACATATCATGTCATAGTACCAATTAATGAATATACAAAATATCTCATAAATTATTACAATGAAACTTCTTGGAAGAATGGATCAAGAAGATGGATCTTCTCTATTAGCTCCTTCACGAGCTATGCTAACACCTGAAATCCACAGAAGATGAGTGAACCTTCAACTCAGTAAGATTTTAAATCAAGAATATGAATATCGAATCATGGTCATGAACAAATATTTATACATATAGGTATGAAAGAATCATAAGTTTTACTTGAAGGAATAAGGGTGCTCATAATAATTTGGCATTATCAAATCATATCACAAATCGAATCATGGTTCATATTTAGAATATAAAATGCCCACAAAGAATGGCATTATCAAATCTCATCTTATAGAACTGATCTCATGTCATAACATATGTATCAGTAGCCTTGCTACTTCAACGTGAACGCATGCTTGGCCATGCATACGCCTAGAGCTTATGGTCCCCTCTAGATGGAACACTGATAAAAACCCTATTAGCTAGGCTCCCAAAGTGTACAATGGACCAATAAATTTACTCTCAATGGGAAGAGCGTTCTATCCATGGGGTCATGGGGTTTTAATCTCATAAGAAGTATATTGGTCGCAAGTCCATCATCATATATCATCATTCAAATCGGTTTAAACAAACAAGAAACATATGAACTTGATCCAAGAAGGTTGATCAAGTCATTCACATTATACTAATATATATAAATATAGATGAACAATTATAAGAATACTTGGTCATATTAATTTCAAAGAACGATAATCAAATGAGATGTTCATACTTACCTCTTACACAATTTCTCTTAAATTTCTCTTTAGCAATCTGCTCAACTCTAATTCCTCAATTAATTTGAGTATCTCCTCCTAAAAAATTTTCCAAATATTCAAAATTAGGATTTTCTCCAAATCAATAATATTGAACATGATTTCTGAATATTTAACCATCTTAGGGTCTCTATTCTTAATTCCTAACATCAATTTAATTTATCTCTTAAGGAAAAATCTGCATTAAATTCGGATTTACTGTTCATGCCACTATTCATGACAGTCCCAAAATTTTAATTTCTAACACATTAATTACCATTAATGACTTCAGATTACTTGCAATAAATTCTATATACCCAATAGTAATTATTCTAACCCATAGAATTAAATAAATATAAAGAAAATAACTTTGGAAGAAAATTTACCTTATTTTCCTCAACACTGAAATTCCTGAGATTTCTTGCTCAAATATAATGATTTCTGCCTTAATATAGAATAATCTAGAAGTCTAATGCATTAATTTGAGTATTAATGCCTTAGAAAATAAAATGGAACTAATCTGAGAAAAGACTGAAAATTAACGAAGAAAGAAGGAAGGAAAAAATCGTGAAAACGCTACTGGGTTGCTGGGGTTAAATAGACCACTGCCCCAGAAATCTCGCTTGTCAGCTCGCCTCGCCAATCTTGCCTCGGCAATGCTACCTCGCATAAACCAGCTCGCCATTTTCACTTTGCACTTCCCAGCTCGCCAAATCGATCCGGCAATGCCACTTCGCTATTCCAGCTCGCATATGTCACCTCGCATATGCTGCCTCGCCAAACTCTCCTCGCAAGTTCTTCTTCGCGAACTCTTCCTCGCAGATGCTACCTCGGCAATGCCTCTTCGCCTCTTCGCTAATTCGCTTCGCCTATCTCCCTCTTCGCCAAATCTTGGTCGCGAATTGCCTTTTCGCATATTCCCTCTTCGCATAATGCCACCTCGCCTTTCCTCTTCGCCAAATCCCCTTCGCCTTTCCTCTTCGCCAAATCCTCTTCGCACTTGCTACCTCGCATATGCTTCTTTGCCAATTACCACTTCGGCAATCTTACCTCGCCACTTCGTCACATCGCATTGCCAGCTAGCAAAATGCCACTTCCCATTTTGCCAGCTTGCCATACCAAGACTCTGCTAAGCTGAAACCTTTCCTGGACAACTTACACTTAACCAGCTCGCAAATGAGCTACAAATATCCAAACTTACTAATTCTTTTTGTCATTTAAAATAGACATACAGAGACTCAACATATCAAAAATTCAAATCATAAAGGCAACTACACTGATCATGGTGACTCTCCAAAATCACCCAGACTTACTACCTTAAAATCCATCCGAATAGGTCTGATATAATCCACTCTCCACTGAGGTATACTTATCTAAAAATTTTGAAATTTTACAGTCAATATCACAAAACACAAAGGAATATTTTTCATGTTTACACCTTTGACTCAATCTATCTCAGTCATTCCCAGTAAATTCAAATAGTCTCAGATTTCTAGTAAACACATTAACCCAGACCAGTCCTACTCAATAAGGCATAACTCCTCTCACACACAAAATTCTACCAAGCCATTTTACAGAATTTAAATTAAGACATAAACTCATAACTTTCATGTTTTATACTTTACCAAATTATTTCTCTAAGAACATGCAATTAACCATCAAATTTCCTGCATCTGAAAATCTGGAATTCTCAAACATTCATTTTTGAAATTAATTAATTCTTCAAACATACAATTTAATAAAAATACAACAAAATTACAAAATGCCATTAACTTCAATTTCACTCTTACTCATGGAAATTCAAATATTCAAACATGTCATTTACTTCTCCTTCACCAATTAGCAATATCAATGAATTAATTATAATTAAAATGCAAAATTTCCACTTACAGTTACAATAAAATCACACCTAACAAAGCGAAATTGAACAAAAATAACCTAAACTCACAAATCAAAGAACTAAAAATAAACACAAATACACAGATCCTCTTCTTGAAGATTTTCGAGACCCAAACATCTCTTTTCCTGTCTTCTACACATCTCTAACTCAAACCCCACTTGAAATCCAATAAACTAAAGAAAATAAAAGAAACCGGCTTCTCTTTTAGCTTCTTTTTCAAGAAAATCTCAATTCCCTCTCTTTGTTTCCTCTATTTCGTTTCCAAGAATATAGAACTTGTAGTTTTACTCTATTTCTTTTCATGGGAACCCTACGGGTTTGCTTTGCAGTGTCTCTTCTCTTCCATGAAAACTCCCATGACTGAGTCTAAAATACAATATAGTCAAAATTTGTGAACTAGTGAAATGAAAAAAATAGATAACTGAATAGACGACCCATCTCAAAATCTTCAAAACCTGACACACTAAAAAAGAAATCCATCTCAGAATCGTCAAAAACGAGTTCACACCATGTTGTACAATCAAAATCTATTTTTGTTTTATCTAATTTTAAACTATGTCAAAACCCATTAGAAAATAACTTAATAAAATCCATCTTTTCTCCTCCATTTCACTCTTTAAACCCAACCCACCTCACCAAAGGATGCATGGTGGATTTGAATGGCGTGTGCCCATCGAAAAAGATTGAAGCAAATGTGATAATTGAAGCTCATAGGTAACAAATCGGTGTTGTGGCGTCTATGGTGGCCTGTGGTGGAGCATCTTTGATCAAGCGAGCATATGAGACCTATGAGTACCCCATAAATATAGTAGCATTGTATCTATGGTGGCCGACGATGGAGCATGGGTTCCACGAAGTCATAAACGGTCACCGCTAGAAATCAATATTTAGTAAAGCCGCCGCTGGGTTCCATCACCAGAGCTCACAGCTCCTCTCCCATCTCATCTCTGAATTTTGTTGGTAGTGGTTGAATCGATATCTAGCAAAGCCACCGATTGGTTTGTTGGTGACGTAGAGAGAGAGTTTTGGGTTTTATGTTTATGGGTTGAATCGAAACATTATAGAGAAGAAGGGAATGGATTTGTAGAGCTTTGGATTAAAGGATTTTGATTTTAATTTTGATTTTGAAATGAAGAAGAATAAGAAGATGGGTGGATTTTGGGGTAGATAAATAACAGGGGTATTTTAGGTATTTTAATAAATATTTAATTAAAAGTGAACTTTTGGGTCATTGACTGACGAAAAATGGGGCAAAAATGGACGGAAGGACCTCGTAGTCTAATAGAATAAAAATGCAAGGACGTTATAGTATAATTTTAAAAATATAAAGGCTTTTTAGTATAATATAGCAAAACACAGAGACTTTATAATAATTATCCCTTTCTTTTATTTGTTAAAGCAACTTGAAATAATATTATCATAAAAAAATTTAAAATTCTTCTCCTTTCAACAACAAGATAAGTGAGATCATTTGTTCCATCTATCAAGTTAAGAGACAAATAATCTCACATATTTTTCTGATATTCAATATTCAAAAATTAAAATAAAAAGAAAAAATAAAATTTAACAATCATCTTTGCTCTTTTTCGTTTTTGAGTCCCAAACTTTGATTTTGTACTGATTAAGCCCTCCAATTATTAATTTGCAGCTTATTGAATGATTTTTTCACGGTGGTTAACGAAGGTAGCTTACATGCGCATCAAAGTCGTGTGAAGAAAAATATAACAGCTGAATAAGATTATAATGGATGACATAGAAATTAATAAAAAAAAAAAACATAATAAAAATTTTCAATAGCTAATCCGACATCATTTTGAAGGAGAAATTAAAAAAAAAAAAAATTAAAGGCAGAAATTAAAAAAAATAATTTTTTTTCTCTGTGCATCCTCCGCTCTCTTCCTCTCTCTTTCCTTTTGAGTTCTTCCTCTCACTGATTGATCCAGCTGATGTTTCAAGCATCTTCCTGCAATCGACCCTACTTCATGTGGTTTTGCTCAAGATAGCTTCAATCTTGCTCCAGCTCGACGCCGATTTCACATCGTTAGTTCTTCAATTCATCTCTATAGACTAGGTATGAGTTTTTATTTTTGATTCTTTGTTTCGTGATCTGAAACAAGGGATTTGCTTATCAATAGTAGATAAATTAAAACAGAGAAATTTTAGAATTTCCAGATTTAGATGGTGATGGTCAGATAGATGGAGTTGAACCCGTTGGTTCTTTCAAGGCTAACCTTTTCTATAATTGTTGTTTGATTGATTTTGAAGGCTCAACAAGTATGTAAGAGATATATGTGGGTCTTTGTTGAGAGAAATGTAAATGAAAAAAAATGGATAGTTGGATCCCTGTTTTTTCTCTCTCTGTTTTTTGTTTCCAACAAATTTTAATATATATGCATGTGAGCAATTTTGTAGAGTTTTAGGTTTTTATTTCTTTAAAATTGAGATTGGGTTTTGTTTCTTTTCTAATAGGGATTTGGGTGGTTTTTATGATTCTCTTTTTCTTTTAAAATTATACTATGTATATACTGATACTATTTTTCTAGTTCTTTTTTATGCTAGTCTAACAGGAGCTTGTTGTAACTCTGTAATTTCTCTTTTTATGCTTGTGGATTTTATTGTTTACCCTGTTTTTCTTCTAGTTTTTTTCTTAATAATGTGGAATTAGTATTGATTGTAACTGTACCTATTTCTTTTTATCTGTCTTTTCTATTTGATGTTGAATTGTAATTCATTTTTTTTATTTACATTTCTTTGTCTTCATTATGTTTGATTATCAATCTTTTGCCATTTTTTTGAAGTTGATCTTGAAGGCTATAGTTGGTTTTATGGTAAGAGCGATAAATATATATTTCCTTTTAGGGTAGTTTGAATCCTTAAACTTGACATATAAATAGGCATTTGACTTTTAGCTACTTTCTTATCTGGGCTCTCCCTTTTAACAATTTGGTGAACTAAATTTAGAACAATTCATTTTTAATTTCATGGTGATTGTTTAAAATTGAACTATCTGTTTAGAGCACTGTGAAGCTGTGAACAAGAAGATTGATGTCTCCTAGATTTGGGTTTGGTTATGGGGATTGGGTTTCGATTTTTGTTGTGAAAGAAGAGGAAGGCTAGATCTTTAGAAAAATGACACCGTTTTATGAATTTTTATTTTATTTTGTTTTTTATTTTTATTTTATTTATTTTTCATGTCACAAATTTATTTATTTTCACGCGACTTTAACGTGCGTGTAAGCTACCTTCATTAGGCACCGTGAAAAAATCATTCAATAAACTGTAAATTAATAGTTGGAGGGCTCAATCAGTATAAAATTAAAGTTAGGAGCTCAATAGCAAAAAAGGGCAAAGCTCAAGGATCCCAAAATGCATTTTGCCGACATTGAAAGAACAACCACACATGATGTTTGTCTGCCTCCACAGTGTCCACAAAGTGTGTTTATATGATATTAGAAACCTAATTGTCACATAATGACACAATTAGACTTCAAGTCATATAATAGTTAATTTCGCATATACAAGCATCTTGAGAAGTTGGAGTTGGGTCAATGATGCCCCTGCCCTACAAAGAAAGTAATTAGCATCTTATTAAGAATCAAATTCACAGGAATCAACTAGCACAAAATAGTTGGCTCTAGTAAATGTATTGTGGAAAAATGATAATTAAGAGCACCTGATGAAGGCTTTGCAAAGCACTAGAAAATAGCCTTGTGAGTAATGGAAGTGTCACATCAATCACTGCTCTTGCTGTAAGAGCATAAGAACTTAATCTTCCGTCCATGGTTGTCGAGGTACAAGATTAAGAAATAAGTGAAATTTGTTCAATGATAAAATTAAAAACTACGTACCTGTTCATCTATGGTTGCCATCATATATTGAGTATTTTTATTGACTTCGATCTTGTTCTTGGCCATAAAATTTACAAGGCAAGTATACATGATTGTCAAAATGCATTTATAGATACATGTTCTCATTATAATTTGAACAATATAATTAAAAAAACATAATTACCTTCTTTCTGTATATTTAAAAGATAGACAACAATCGTTGAACCATATGATAAAACTAATGAACCTTATTAGCTGAATAAGAAGAAACACCATAAAAAATTATTATTTGTTAAAAATTTTAACAAAAAGATAAAAAAAAACTAACACTAATAAAATTAAACAATTAACATATTCATTCCATCATAAAATTAAAAATACATTGATGATGACAATTATAAAAATACAAAGAAATTTGACTCATTTAATATTTGGAAACGTTTCTTGTACTAGTAACTGAAATCTAAAGGCAGCAATATCCATACCTCGTAGCTTAGACTCTGCAATTAAGGCAAATATATCGGCTGCAGCATTTACTCCTTCAGATAGAAGCAATGACCATCAGTGGGCTGAAGAAGAATTGCACCAAATCTTGAACTTTTAACCGTAACCAAATAACTTGATGAAGATACATGTGCATATTATAACGAAAACAAACATTCCATAGTGCTTGTCAAACATAAATTTTAGTTACAAGTCCAAACTATACATTTTACTGCCAAAATAAAAGAAAAATATAAGTCCCTTCTCCAACAATCAAACGATGTAATCTCCATTAATATTATTATTATTTTGATAAGCTATGAAATTTTATTAGAATAAGAACAAGATTACAGTTAATGACTAGAAGCGGCAAATCTTAATAATTGGATACTCCCTTGAATACAATTCTACATTCATGCCTCATGAAAAAAAAACTATTGTATTGATCCTTCAAAACTTGCAAGAGGAACTTGTATTCAAATTAGAAAACAAAGAAAATAGAACTGAAGAAAAAAGTTGAATAGAAAAAATAAATGGAAGTATAATTTTTTTTTTTTTTTTTTTTTTTTAATATTACAGAGAAGCTTTGTCATGGGTAAACTTTCATTCTCAGCGTCCATTCTTCAAGTAATTTTAATTTAACTGAAACGTCCTTAAATGTTGGAGACTGAATCCAAGCTCTCACTTGCAGACTCTTGCAATCGTTTAGCAGTTTTTTGTACCTACAAAAAGAATTAATAATGGTAAACACACCCCTAAGCTTTAATATGAAGCTCTAATATATACATACACAGACACAAAAAGAGGCATCAAAAGAGTAATTTTATTCACCTCAGCATTCCAATTAGTCCTCGCAGTAATAATAATTAAAGTTATTGTTTGTAAAAGAACTCCAATGATCATGCCCCACCAAATACCCTGAAATTACATAAAGAAAAACAAAAAAAAGATTAACTGGTTTAGTTCATCAATGAAACAAAAAAGTTCAAAAATATGGTAAAAAGGGACAAAAACTTACTGCTACTCCTAAACTAGTTTTGAAACCAAGTACACATCCAATTGGGAGACCAATTATATAGTATGTGGTTACATTAACATATGCTACCACAGCTTGCCACCCACTGCCAATGGCCACACCTGCCATCCATAAGTAAATAATTAATAATTCTAGTTAATATTAATAAGGTGAAATTAAACTTACTTTCAATTAAATTAAATTCTAGTAAATAATTAATATATATGTATTTATATTTATATTTTGAATATAAAATAATAAATTACATCAACATATTTTAAATTTAAATATTCAATCGTTTCAAATAATTAAAAACTAACTCCACTACTATATCATTATCGATTGCATATAATATATTTTATATTAATGTTTTTTGTGTATGATTATTACCTGAAAGTATAGGTTGAACTCCATTGAGCAAAACAGAGATGGCAAGCAGTGGAGTCAGATTAGAAACAGCTTCTATAACCTCAGAATCAGTTGTAAAGAGTTTGCTCAATCCAACTTTAAAAGCCAGCACAATAATACTAAAAATTACACTGATAATAATGCTAGTTCCATTCACTACAAATACTGAAAATTTTGCAACCATTGGATGGCCTGCTCCTAGCTCATTACTCACTCGAACACTGCATTTAACCCAAAATTTCATCATATTAATTTGGCTAAATTTTAAAGATTTTGTTAGGTATGTAGTCCAAGTTCAGGGATAAAGTAATTCTTGCCTAAATTGAATCATAGTGAATCACTGTCATATGAGAATGATCCATGTAAACTCAATTTAAATAAGAAATTTTAATAACTCATGTATTAAGAATTTTTAAAATTCAAATATGAAATGAAATCAAGTAGAATGTCACTAACCTGGCGGCTGCAGCTAGGCCTAGCATAAATTGCATGTCCCAATTCAAGTAATTCATGCTGGAGATGATAGAATTTCACATCATATAATTGCAAGTACAATAAAGAGGTAAGCAGAAGGAAAGTGGAGATCAAGATGGTACCAAATGGAAATAGAGTCTAGAGAGATTGTTGGGTTTGATAGGAGGCCTGATATAAGTACTATTCCTTGATTGTACCATATCTCCAAACTGCATTACCAAAAATATTTAGCCAAATATCTTACATTCTATATCATATGAAATTATAAAATATTTGAGATCAATTTGGAAGTCATATATATATATATATATATATATATATACATGAAAAAATTTCATACCATAGCATGATAGCAGAGGCAACTGTGAGCTTGAAATAAGGCCAAATTCCTTTAAAAGCAGTTATAGAAAAGCCAGTCCAAGTCTCCTTGCATTTTGGGCTTAGAATAATATAAAGCCCATTTAAGATAACAAGAAGCCACCAAGAGAAACTTAGAGTAAGAGCTGCTCCTATAAG
>CANXYC010121782.1:0-19666 GCA_948193065.1 Aleurites moluccanus | reverse complement strand
AAAATCAAAATGAAAGGTTCGGCCCATTGGGGTTCTTCCCAAATGGTGTCCAACAATCAGTTTATATCAATTTGGCAATTCAAATGATGCATGTAGAACTCACGTTAACTTTCCAACAATCAATTGCTTAACCAATCTCACCAAATTCCTCAAAATCCACAATTTGGCTACTTTGAGGACTCAATCTCCACAATCTACAATTTCACATTAATTTGTTCATCAATTTCATGTTCTTTTGTACTCAATTAACTAATTCTATCATCAATTCAAGAATCTCATCGCTAATTCATCAATTCACTATTCAAAGTTTCACATAAACCCTAGAATTTAGGGATTTCCACTATTTAGAGTTAATCTAGCTAAAATAATTCTAAACCCATTCATTTCAACCCAAATACTATCTATTTAATCCATAAAAATTAACAAATGAACATATACCTCAAATGGTGCTCACGGCAGAAATTTTCCTTTGTTGCCGCTGCCTCCTTTTCCAGCCTCTCTTTCCACGAGTTAAGGCTGAAGGAAGATGAACACAGGTATATATATATGATTTCCACAAATTTCTCCAGAAATTTTCGGTGGAAAAACGTGGAAATCTGATGAAGGAGACGATGAACAGTGTTCGATTTTGGAGAAACAAGAAGCTCGCTGTGAACGTTGAAAAGAAAGAAATGGCTAAGTGTTCATGCTGCTGTTATAAATAGGCTACTGCCTAAATTGCAAATCCCGGTTACTATGCACTTATTCGTCCCGCCTCACCAAAATTCAATTTGTTGGTCCAGCTCACAAATTGCCGGCTCATCAGACCCAGCTCGCCAATCTCAGCTCGACAATGTTTCTTTGCATTGCTGGCTCGCCTTAGCCAGTTCGAATATGCCGGGTCGCACATGCCTCTTCACATTCTTCTTCGCATTTCTCTTCGCCTTTCCTCTTCGCATTTCCTCTTCGCTATCTCACCTCGCACTTCTTCTTCGCGAGGCCAACTCGGCAAGACCTCTTCGCAAGGCCAGCTCGGCATTGCCTCTTCGCAAGGCCAGCTCGGCATTGCTTCTTTGCAAGGCCAGCTCGCCAATGCCGACTGGAAACCCTTAACCCAGTTTTCACAGAATTTCGCTGAAGACTCAAATTCTCAATTCTTTAACACTTAGCATTTTCTCACGCAATTTCAATAATTCAATCAATATTTTCCCACAAAATTTCCATACTCATTTTCTATCATTATCCAAAATAATTAATAAGTAAATATTTATACTTATTTCAATATTAATTAATTAAGCCAATAAAAATAAATTTATATACGAGATATACACAAAGATTGTTTAGGAAAATAATGGGTGTTACACAAACTTATCCAAATATGACCTGAACACCCTGTTCATCAAATCCATAAAAGCAGCCAGTGCATTGGTCAACCCGAATGGCAACATCAAAAACTCATAATGCCCATATCGGCTCCTGAAAGCAGTCTTAGGCATATCACCATTCTTAATCTTCAACTGGTGATACCTAGACCTCATATCTATCTTCGAAAAATGGTTGGCACCCTACAGCTGATCAAACAAGTCATCTACCTGAGGCAATGGATACTTGTTCTTCACTGTCACCTTATTCAGCTGCCTGTAATCTATACGCATCCTTAAAAAGCCATCTTTCTTCCTTACAAACAGTACCGGTGCACCCCAAGGAGAACTGCTCGGTCTGATAAACCCTCTATCTAATATCTCTTGTAACTGTATCTTCAATTTCTTTAGTTCAGCTGGAGCCATTATGTATGGAGGAATAGATATGGGGTCAGTGACTGCATGCACCTCAATCTCAAACTCAATCTTCCTATCAGGGGGAAATCCTAGCAACTCCTCAGGAAACACATCAGGAAACTCCTGAACTACTAGTATCTGATCAAGTTGTACATAAGACCTCTGTACATCTACTACATGTGCCAAATAGGCTGAACAACCTTTCCCAATCATCCCCATGGCCTGGATAGCAGAAACCAGATTAACCCGGAACCCCCGAATATCACCTTGAAACTCAAACTCTGGCTGCCTCTCAGGCTGAAACCTAACCCTCTTTCAATAATAATCTATAACTGCTCGGTGCCTCGTAAGCCAATCCATACCCAAAATAACATCTAGCTCTAACACAGACAATTCAATCAAATCAGCACGTAAGATGTTATCATCAATCTCAATCACACAGTTAGGATAGTAATAATCAACATCAATACTATTACCCATAGGAGTAGCAATCATCAAAGACACATCTAACAATCTCCTTTCCTTATTCAATTTAGGTGCAAAATGTGGTGACACAAAAGAGTGAGTAGCACCAGAATCGAATAAGGCATCTGCAATCTCATTCTGAATCATAACAGTACCTGTAACCACATTGTCTGATCTCTGGGCCTCCTGGGTGTTGACTGCAAACACTCTGCCCTGACCCCTACCAGTTGGAGCCTGACTACCACTGGGAGCCTGTCCTTCCCTGCCTTTGCCTTTGACTGAAGCTTCTCTGCCCATATTCTGACTCGTCTGAACTACTGGCTGAGAAACTGAAACAGATGGCTGCTGATCAGCCCTCAATGGACACTTGTTAGCATAGTGGCCCTGCTGGCCACACCTCAAACATGCACTAGTCTGTCTCCAACACTCCCCTCCATGTCTCTAACCACTAATCCCACAAGTAGGAATGCTGGGTGTCTGTACAGCTGGTCTCGAAGAACCCTGAGAGTACACAGGCGCTGACTGAACTACTGGAGGTCCCCTACTCTGAATCCTCCTCCTTTGACTACCACAAATCCCACAAGTAGGAATGCTGGGTGTCTGTACTTTTAATAATTTTTGTATTTAATTCAGTATTTCAGGTATCTTCCTTGCAGTTAATCAGAGAATACTCTGGGAAAATTTAGTTGAGTCATTGGTCACCAAGTTTATGAGTGATACTTTTTAATATATTTTTTTTATTTTTCATGCATATGCATTTAATTAGTTGGGCTTGAACTGCTCCAAAAACTATGCTAGCTTGATTTCAGTTAGTTGGAGGGATGAGATGAGGTGAGGTGAGGGGTTAGGCTGTTAGACTTGGTCTTGGCCTTAGAGGAAGAATATCTCCATTATATACCAAATCTTAGATCTAGTACTTTAGAACTTTACATGTGTCAGTTTTATGACTAGTGCTTTGGTGGTACTCATAATATTCATTCTCATTCAATTTCTCGACAAAGGATTTGGAGGTTCCCTAGACTCTAAAGATTTGATCAATTTTGATTCTAAAACCTTCTTGTACACAACATTCAAAGGCAGGCCAAGGTCAGGAAAAGTTCTTTTCTCCAATCTCATGGGTGAGTGGTTAGAAATGGCTACTAGGGTTATTGGAATTAGGGGTATAATTAGTGTTGCTCTTGTGTCTTGAACTTGAAGTAGAGGATTCATCCTTGATTTTTTTGCTTTGAATCAAATCCTCTATTTTAGTAGTTATGCCAATGAGAGCTTTAAAGTTTGGTAAATACTGGGTTCATAGATGGGTTTGGTAAATAAGGAGAAGACTTTTGATAGTGATATCAGTTTGCTTTTATTCAGTAGGTCTATTTACCCTCTGAGCAACTTTTGCTCTCCATTTAGTTAAGAAAATGGAGAAAGACTCTTTCTATTGTTGTTTAGTGGCTTCCAAGTCCCTTCGGGTGATATCTACCTCGATGTTGTAATGGTATTGCTTAACAAAAACATTACTAATATCATCTCAAGTTTTCTTGAAATTTGTATCCAAGTTTACAAACCATCTCATTGTGGTGCTAGTGAGGGACTCTTGAAATAATTGAGCAAGGAGCTCCTTATCTACCCCTAAGGGATTCATTGCCCATGCATACATCTTTAAGTGAGTCATAGGGTAGAAGGTACCATCAAATGTGTTCATATCAGATATTTTAAACTTTGAAGGAACCTTAATATTAGGAAATAGGGCCAGGGTGTCAACATCGATCATATCATCATGTCTCTTAATGTTTTTGAGAGCCTTTTCTATAGCTTTATGTTTTTTCATCAACTTTTCAATAGCTGACTATGATCTTCTCCTCCTTGAAAAAAATTCAGAGAGAAGGCAGGGATAGTGTGAGAGGTAAAGGTAACAGTCAGTGGTGGTTTGATAGTCTTAATAGCTTTCCTACTGTTCGTCAAATCCACAATGGCGGAAACTGAGGTAGAGACATTATGACTCAGGTTTGGCTGATTAGTAGTCGAGTTTTGACCAATCATATCCTTCACTTCTTGTATGATGGACTATCATTGTTGATTTAAGGATTCAACAAACATGTCATGTTAAGTCTTTAAAGCAGACTGAAAAGTGTCCTCCTGTCCTTTAAGGAGATTAGCAAGAAGTGCATTCATATTATGCATTGCAGTCTTAGTTTCTTCGACCATTGGTTACTTTCAAAAAGAAACACTAAGGTCAGAACACTGCCCCAATTGGGAGTGACAACATTAGTCAAACGTGCAGGATTATGAAGGAAAAGGATTCCTTGGGTTAGGGTTCCATTATCTAGATTTTTCTCTCTCAAATTTGAGACCATATAAAGTGTTGGGGTTTTGGGATTGACCCCCCACTCACTAGTTCTTGGCTCAATCTAGACTTATTGGGAAGTGTATGCTTTATGCATTATGGATGCATGGGTATGATATGTATGAATGCATATGGTGAAAATCATTTCATGAACACAAATCTTGATTTATTACAAATTATGGAACCTACGGTCAAGGTATAATGTTCATTATATGAAGGGTTTGGTTTGCTTGGATATAGGATAACCATCACACTAGTGTAGTGATATATATAACCACATGTGAAACAACAAGTTTCGCATAGGTCCAACAGTATGATTGCTCGTTATACTTCAAAAAAATTAAAGATTTGTTGCGGGCTGGATGCTTTTGCTATCTCCTAACTTACTCAAAGAGAGTATTTCGGATCAGTGCTACTCGCTATCCAAAGGTGATTTTTTATAACTAGTTTAGGCAGAGAGCCTATGCAAAATGATGCATGAAATGCAAAGTCAAAATTAAATTAAAAGCCAAATTAAAGTTATTTTAAAAAATATTTTCAACTAATTGGTAGTCCTTTTATTATTTTCTTTTTAGAAAATAATTTTTCTCCAGTGGAGTCGCCAACTATGAGGCCTCGCTCGAACACCTTATCTCGTCTGCTAGGGAGATCAGAATGCTCATCGGGGCTCAGTCTCACAAATCTGTAGAATGTATAACCCTGCCCTAATATCGTGTTTTAAAAATAATTTTAGTTTTTTGGGACTTTATGGAGAGTTGCCACCTTAATTTATTTTTGTTGGAAAAATATAAGGTAAAAACCTAATTTTGACTCCAATTATACCCTCATGAAAAGAATACTATACCTTTGGACCACATTCATATATTTGGGGACTAGCTTTTCGGTTGAAAGTAACAATGATTTGTCTTTCAATTTAATCATAACTTGAAAATATTATTTTCATGAATGACAATTATAAGATGCAAAGCAATAAATAAAGTAGTTAAACCATTCATCCAAAGAAACATAAATAAAACAATAATTTACATTTGAATATTAAAATAGGGAATACCAACTCTAGCCCTTATGAGTTCTAGGTTGATCACTCATTCTCCAACATTATATTAAAATAAACAACATAATTAAAACAGACATATAGTCAGAAAGGGAAAAAGGGTTTTTAGGATTTTTAGATTTGATGCTTGATTAAAAACATGCCTACTTATCCCTTTGAATGAAAATCAAAGTCCACATATTTTTGCCATTCTTGTGAAGGAATTTTTGATTTGACAAAGATTTTTAAAGTTCAGGTATGTTTAGAAGCCATAATGCAATTTAGAATACCTTAAATTGAAGAGATTTAAATTAAGGGATTATACCTTTGATAGAGGCGGTCATAAGATTTTACCTAATCAAAGTTTGACTTTTGAATAAGATTCTCTTTTAAGAAATCATTTAATTCAAAGAAAATTAATTTGAGACTCTAGAGGCCAATTTCTTAGTCTATATTCCTTAACTCAATGAGAATTAAGAAAACTGGTTTGAATTCAAAGAGAATTAAATCTTTTTTATTATGTTAATTATGAAACTCAAACAGAGTTAATTAGAGTTTGATTATTTTTAACTTAATTTTAATTTGTGAGTCTCAAAGAAAAAGAGAGAGGTTGTGTTAGGGTTTTTCAAAGAGAAAGGGAATGGTGTCACATTCCCACTTTAAAGATGTGACGATCTTAGGGCGTGGAAAACTTAAGATTACCAACTACCAGTAGAACCCAAATTTACTCACTTCCTAAAATAAAATTCAGCATGGTATCCTTTATAATTATCAATATCCCCAAAATCTCAATGTGCATAAAAAACATTTCTATATTTATCTCCTCTCATTATTACAATACTTAAGTCATCACTTCCAATATTTACAATGCAAACACAAATGTACATTCTTATTTATCATCAATATTTACATAATATACACCTTTTTAAGTTACGTACATCAAAATCATACAAGTGTCATCCACATATTTAATATTTACAATAGTTATATAACTATTCATTTCTACACCTTAAAACCTATGGAGCAATCTAGAGTAATCAATACAATCCGAAATGACAGAAATATTACATAGATATTGTGGGTTCTATAACTCGAAGAAGAAATTGTTATGGAACCATCACTATCTACCTTGCTCCTGAAAAATGTCAAACCACATAAGGAGTAAGTAACGAATATATCACCATATTTGTGAGGTTAGGTATTTCAAGGCTAGTTCATAAGAATTATTTACATTTAGATAAACAATGTATAAGGTAATAATGAAGTAAGGAATTCAATCAAAGAATAGGTTATCACTGCAATAATGATGAATACCATGCAATGAGGTGCATGACAGAAATAATGGGCCACTAATTAATATAAAGCATACGCAATATATCTATATAACATGCTTTCTAACTCATTGTGTAAAATGACGATGGATTTTTACTTCCTCATAAGATAAGTTAGTTCTATCAAATGAACCTCTCAAGGCTCATATTAGGTCATTTACTCAATAAACAATCCAATTTAATATAATTATAGTTCACATCACTTTAGGGTTCTGTCTTAATAGGAATTCTCAATATTTATTTCAAATGGTCAATATAACAAAGTAAGATTATTCAATATAGCACTTAATGATGAGTTAATGGTTCAACAGGTCAAAAATCAGGCAAAACATATCAAACAGAGCTTACTTTAAATTCAACCAACACAATAAAGAACACATGAAAATTGCAACTCATCAATTGGAATTCAAATACAAGCATGATGGTATATTTGTCACTCACCTTTGCTATTTAAGTTCCCAAAAATCAATACTTTAAGTATTTAACATAAGTAAAAGGGATGATCTTCATCTATCCTTCCACTTCCATCACCTCCATCTCCTCTTCTTGATGCTATAAATACAAATAAACTCAATTTAATACTCATTTAATCTTAATTTATAGAAATTAAAGCTAATTAAATAAATTCCTCAAATCCTAACCCTAGATTATTTCCAATTTGAATTCCTACATCTAACTCATAAATATGCATCAACTGAAACCTAATTACACTAATTAATCACTTCCTTTAACTATTTATGCAATATAAATAAAAAATAAAACAAAGTTAGAAATTTACCTCACTTGATGAACCAAGGCTGCCACTTCCTGCCCTCTAAGTTCTAATACCCTTATCACCCTTATATCAACTAATTAATTTAGGGATTATGTCTAAGATTCAGATTTATGAAGATTTATAAATGAAATTTGGTGGAGTTCTTGAAGTAGGAAAATAAAAAAGATGAAGGAGTTTTGGTTGGTGAAGGCTACAGTTTCTCATAGAAAAGAAGAGGTAAACTTTGTCTTTTCCTTTTATTCAAGTTTATCACTTAGACAATTAGCATATAAGGAAGGAAGAAAGAAGAATTACAAAGATGAAAGTCAAGTAAAAGGCTGTCACATCCCGATTTCGGAATGTGACGGTCCTAGGATGTGGGAGATGCCAGAGGCGACCGGCACCCGTAGAACTCAGTATTATATACAATTATCTAATACTATCAATTAATTAATCAATTACTCAATTAAGTTCCATTCTGGCGTTTTGTAATCTATTTATAATTCATTCTGCAATTGACTGTAACTGTCATCATCTCATGCCATAATATTAATTAAACTCCATAATATGCCATACATACATAACTATAGTCTAACTATGTCATTATACAACCCATGGAGCAACTATAGAATACATACAAATACAATGTTAAAAATAATTACACTGTCACTACTGATACTACATGAATCCACAGGGAACCAAACGTTGGGATTTCTGTTTCCTACTCTGCACCTGGAAAGGGGAAATAATGAAATGGTGAGTATTTCCAATTTGAATTCCTACATCTAACTCATAAATATGCATCAATTGAAACCTAATTACACTAATTAATCACTTCCTTTAACTATTTATGATATATAAATAAAAAATAGAACAAATTTAGAAATTTACCTCACTTGATGAACCAATGCTGCTACTTCCTTCCCTCTAAGTTCTAATACCCTTATCACTCTTATATCAACTAATTAATTTAGGGATTATATCTAAGATTCAAATTTATGAAGATTTATAAATGAAATTTGGTGGAGTTCTTGAAGTAGGAAAATGAAAAAGATGAAGGAGATTTGGTTGGTGAAGGCTATGGTTTCTTATAGAAAAGAAGAGGTAACTTTGTCTTTTACTTTTATTCAAGTTTATCACTTAGACAATTGGCATATAAGGAAGGAAGAAAGAAGAATTACAAAGATGAAAGTCAAGTAAAAGGCAGTCACTTCTTGATTTTGGAATGCGGCGATCCAAGGATGAAGGAGATGCCAGAGGCGACCGACACCTGTAGAACCCAGTATCATATACAATTATCAAATACTATCAATTAATTAATCAATTACTCAATTAAGTTTTATTCTGGTATTCTGTAATCTGTCTATAATTCATTCTGCAATTGACTGTAACTATCATCATCTCATGCCATAATATTAATTAAATTCCATAATATGCCATACATACATAACTATAGTCTAACTATGCCATTATACAACTCATGGAGCAACTATAAAATACATACAAATACAGTGTTAAAAATAATTACACTGTCACTATTGATACTGCATGAATCCACAGGTAACCAAAAGTTAGGATTTCTACCTCCTACTCTGCACCTGGAAAGGGGAAACAATGAAAGGGTGAGTATAAAAATACTCAGTGAATCTAATATGCATCATCCAAAAGAAAAGACTGGAATATCAATAAATAGTAGGCAAATAATCAATGAATATAAATTTGCTCAATAATGTCTGAATAGCGAATCAGAATACAGTGAATGACTGTAGTATCAATAATCAGGTCAAGGAAAATATATATCACATAGATAAGACAGATGAAGCGCTATGAAACTCATATCACATGTATCAATCATGTATCAATAAACATAAGACTGATCAGGTCTTATGGCTAGAACTGTTAACCCTTTCCAGCTAGAGTATCAGTATACAATGTGCACATTGTCGATGGTATATACCCACTACCCTGTTGAAGAAGCAGCTCTATCAAATCTCATAGGAATCAATAAGAACATGGAATAAGGAAATAAATATCAATATACAATGACAATATCATCAAGTAGCAGTAGCTCATGAATTTAATCAAACGAGACTGCAATTTAGGGATGGATAAGCAATAAATGAATCACTAAACAGTAGTATTACGATAAGCAATTAACATTGGGATGAATTAAAAGTTGGACAAATCAAGTTAAGAAGTTGGCTCAATTAGCATGCTAATGTCGCTGGCGACAATGACATTCAAGTGGTAGGCCTATGGAAGAAATCAATAGTAGGCTTATGGATTTTGAACTATGCATTTCAACAAATACTTGGTGTGCAACAATGGATGGACAAATTGGCTAGGTTATGGTGCAACATTGATATTGCCCATATAATCAACAATAATTCCACAATCAAAGCAACTCAATAAGCAATAGATATCCAATAATTAACATCATTCAAAGGATCAAATAAACATGTAAATTAAGAAGAAAACCAAACAAATTTTCAATGTGATGAATAGTACACATGGTTCGACCAAGATGGGATTTTTGAGGGAGGTTTCCATTCAACATTTCAATGCATTAGACATGTTAAATGATGCATATTAAACTCACCTCACACTTCAAATCATCTAGCAAAATTGATTTGCCACCAATTTCTTCAAAGTAGGCAAAAATGGTAACTTTTCAATTCTTCACTTTCTACATCAAACTAATCAAATATAATCCATCTATTAGACATCAATTAACATAATTTAACCTTAATTAATATTAACTAACACTAATTCAAATAGCCAAATCATACAACTTGAACTAGGGTTTGGAAAATTAGGGAAAATCACCCAAATGCATCAATTGATGCAATTCAGCAATAAACCCATCTAATCCATCATGTAATACATCTAAATCACCTAATTAATCAAAGAAAACACTTTGCTACCTCAATATGATGATCCACCCGAAACCTTCTTTCAATTATTCCTTGATTTGCTTTAAGTTTCTAAGAGAAATTTTGATGGGAAATGGAAGAACTAAGGTTGCTTCCAAATTTTCTTTAGGTTTTCTCTTAAAAATAAGCTTGAAAAATGGTGAGAGATTGGCTATGGAGTTTCGGCCAAGGTGAAGAAGAATAAGGAAATGGCCAAAAAATTTCCTAAGTATTGTTTATATAGGTGGGTTAAGTGGAAAATTATATATAAGTCCTCAAACTATCCATTAATCATACTTTTACCCCAATTCCTTCTGTAATTTATTCTGATAATTCTGTTGAGAATTAAATTTAAAAGTGAGAACTAAAATGGCTTCTTTTTATCTATACATTATTATAAAAATACTTTTAGACCCATTCTAAAACTCAAACAATTGTTTTCCAACTATACCCCTAAAGTTCAACTTATTTACAATTTTGCCATTACTTAAATTTTCAGTATTTCTAAATATTTTCACCTCTTTCTTTTCACCATAATTTTACATATAAATATATGATTCTTTACCCCCTGGTCAGAATAAAAAATTCATCTGTCAACCGGATCGCTATTTCTTCGGGCAGTATAATTAACACTGATATTTTCCGGGACAGTATCTCAAATACATTCTAACTATGTCTTAAAAAATTATTTTTAGTTATTTTGATGTTTCTAGACCAATAATTGATTATGCTATTGTTCAATTATGGTGGCATTTCCTAGGGTATTACAAAGGCACGACAAAAACTAAGGCAAATTGACTTAAATTAGAAAATACTAATATTCTTTTTCATCAATAATACACTTGGTCCAATTATGATTTAAGAAGAAAAGAAATAGAAAAATAAATAATATGAAAGGTGGGAAAGATAGATGAGTAGTCGGCCAAATGATGGTGAGGGAATTAGGTATCAAACTTTTGTGAATTAAAGGAGTCTCACCATCCACTAACTTGGTATTTTTAAATTTAGTCTTTAAACTTTGTTAATTCTTCTAATTATACCACTATTTCATTATATTTTAGTACATTCTTTACATCTAGTTCTGATTATTTACTATTCCACTTCTTCAATTTATTTATTCCACTCATTCTACACTAGACATAATTTTAGTTAACTTAGGTCTTTTAGATAGCTACCTTGTGAGAACACGTGATTTTGTACTCCAAGCGGACTCGGGTAAATCCAGATTACTTAGCAATCGACCGAAGATCAAAGTCAACCTGAATATAGACAAACTGGACAATGCCAAGCTTATCAGTGTCAACCAAAGATCAAACCACTTTGAATCAGACGAATAAGACCATATAAGAATCAAAACGAGCCTGGTGTCAACTAGCTTAGGCTTTGGCTGCAGTGCCAAGTCTAGTTGGTTGCACCGCCAGTGGCACAAGCACTCCTTGGCGACGCCACAACCTAAGCCAGCTCTTGCCGTCAATGAAGCCTCCTCTTGCCTGCAAAATTAAGCCCCTCTACGTCCAAGCTTCAATGCAAGTGCCAGCAAACCCAGAATATGAATCCCACATCGATTTTTAGTACAAAATTTCCTTAGACATTTTCCTATAAATACAAGGCTCAATTTCCTTCTCAAAACAGACTGACTCTCCTTTAGTGACACATCAGAATACCTACGTCAAATTTTTCTTAGTTGGCTCTCTCTTTTCTCCCTATTTTTAGCTTTCTTGTTCATAAGCAATTCATCTCTCTTTGATTTCAAACCGATTTCTTAAACTCTCTTTGAGTGGAAGGAATAAAAGACTTTGAGTGTAAACACGTGATTTTGCACCTCTAGGGCATTTTTTGCATACTTATGTAGGTGTGGGAGCAAGATTCAAGCATTTTTCAGAGTAATCAAACTTTCACGAGACCTTCAGAATCAAGAACGGGCGAAAACAAAATCCTGAGGAAAAAAAAGGGGCAAAAATTTGTTAAAACAACTAGGGAACCATAGGCAGGCTTTGCGGTACCGCAGAGAGGCTTTGCGATACCACAAAGATCTATGCACACTTTACGGTGTCGCATAGAGGCTCTGCGATACCACAGAACCCTTTTGCTAAAATTTGAACTAAAACTCAACCAGGCTCAGATTTTTTTTCACTCTACATCCCACATTTGAAGTTTGTGACTTCTTCCCTCACTCTCCATCCTATATAAGCATACCTTCCACACCATTTTACACAACATGATAGACATTGAATATTAGTTGATGGTTATCCTATTATTCATTTCTTATTGCTCCCTCAATAAACTCTCATAGAGTAATTCCTCCTTGGTTTTGCTCAACCAATTTAATCCTAATTGGGATTTTGAATTGGTGTTTATTTTGCTTTCATTTAATAATTTTGATTTGCATTTATTTATCAATTTTGCTAATTTTGTTTGCATGAGTTTAATTAAAATAGTTTAGATTTAATAAAGAATGAGAATTCTTTAACATCGTGGGAAAGTGGAACTTCGATCCGGCAAATCTCTCCACCCACCCTACGTTCCCAAGTCAAGAAGACGCCAGGTAAAACACCTAATTCTTCCTCTTTTTCTTTTAATTTAAGGTAAAGCACCCTAACTCAAAAACATAATAAAATGAAGATAAAATCAAATTAGCCCCTTTGCAAAAAAGGAGAACTGCATGGGTTTTAATTCTCATTCAAAGGGATATGCAGGCACACTTGGTCCAAGTGGCAAATCCAAAATAAAATAAATAATTTCTTTCCCTTCCATTCGCTTTTTTGGGGAATGTGTGATTTTCCTAGAATCTCAAAAAGGCTAGAGAAAATATTTCCTATATTTAGTTTTATTTATAATTAATTATTTATTTTGTGCCTTTTAATTTTATTCAATATTGTAATGTATTCTTTATATTTATATTTATTTATTAATTGTCATTTCATCCATTCAATTATATTGTCATTCATTATTTAATTGTTCATGAAATTATTTTTCAAGTTATTCTTATATTAATAAGCCAAACGATTTTTATTTAATAAACTGAAAACCTATTCCCCGAATTCTCTTTGGTTTCAAAGACTAGTGCATTTTTCATTGGGATAAATAAATGAAATTGGAGTCAAATTATGGATTTTACCTTATATTTTTCCAATCAAAAATAAATTAAGGTGGTGACTCCCAAAATAAAGAATTAATTTGCCAAATGAGCGATAGCATGAGATCAGACCCGAATGAGCATTCCTATTCCTAACGGACCGGACCGGTGCTCAGACGAGGCCTCACATAGAGCAATTTCTCTTTGAGTCAATATAGAAGTATCGTCATTGTAAGCACGCCGTGGTGCTAATTTCTACCGAACCCAAAGTAGAACTCTAATCCGGATGAACTCTAAGAAGGCATCCCCCACAAAGCAATCAAACGAACTCTAAGAAGGCGTCCTCTCCCCATTCCAAAGTATAACTTCGATGAGGGCGAACTCTAAGAAGGCATCCCTCACAAAGCATCCGGACAAACTTTAAGAAAGTATCCCCCACAAGGCCCGTGTTCATACCTCAAAATTAATTGGTATAAATCAATTAAAAGAACCACAAAATTAATCTCTTCTTAACGAAGGGAGAATTGGGTGGGTTTTGATTCCCATTCAATGGGATACGTATGTAAGCTGTTTCATAGTTGCAAATCTAAAAATACCAAAAACCTTCCTTTTTCTTAATCTAATATGTTTTAATGTTATTTTGAGGAATGTATGGTTAACCTAGAAATTGCATTGAGGGCTAGAGTTAAGATGCCTTATTATTGGATTTGATGTAATAAACTTCTTTTATTTACGTTTTTTAATTTAAAAGTTATACTGTTCATTCTTTTATATGTCATTCATGCATTGTATAATTACCATCTTAATATATATTTCATGAAACCTAATTTTCATAAATCAATTGTTAAATGGAAAGCCAAAATGAGAGTTATTTAAAACCGAAAACCTAGTCCCTGAGCTCAGTCCCGATTCAAAGGTCTAGTTATTTTATCCATGGGTTATGTGTTGGAATCAAATAGGGTTTTCTTTCTTTTGTCCTTAAAAATAAAGGTGGCGACTCTACTAATTTTCAAAATAAAGATTGAAGAAATGATTTGTAAATGCGAGGCAAAAACAACCTTTAGTCTGTGGGAAACCACCCCCTTAATGAGCATTTCGGTGCACAGACAAGGCCTCACACCTTGCAAATTTTAAAGTCACTAATTAATTTGAGCTGAAATTATATCTTATTTTCACTAATTCACATGTTTTTCATTAAATTAAGTAATTAAAGGTTCTAAGGTGTCACAAATGGTGGGTGTGAGAGTAGTGAGAATGAGGGGGTATGGGGTTTATATAGGAGTTAAGAAACGCAAAAGGGAACAAGGGGCAGATCTATCTAATAAAGGTGGTAGATCCACCAAGACAATAGGGTGATGCCACCACCAAGGCTTGGCGGCAAGTGCCAGTTGCTCCACGGGATCAAACTCTCCATGCCTTTTTTGCATCTTCCAAGCCCTAGCGGGTCTCGTTCAGTCTGATATGAGTCCGACTATGTCATTAGAGTGTTTCAAAGGTTCAAGAAAGTCTGGTTGCTCCACATATGGCTTGATACCTGCTTCAAAACCTGTAAAAGTCTGGTTATGTGTAATGAGGTGCAAAGCTACATATTCACAATTATATATATAAGCTATCACTATATGCATTAGATTAAGGAATATAAAATATAGTTATGCCATAATTTATAATGTTAAGGAATGAATGTTATATATATATATATAGGAATCATCAAATCAATCGCAATAAGTCCTGTTTGAAGAGGCTCTAAAACTAAAATTTCAACCGTGGATATATATATATTCTTACCATACTGAAACGACTGACGTTGTTAGTATCGAACCAATAGCGATTCATACAAGCTAAATCTTCTAATCGAAAATTGGGCCAAAGAAAAAATTTTAATTTAATCAAAACGACTTTTTCTTAAGTCCAAGTGATCTTTTCGTAGGCATTTGCCCCCGATCCAATCGGGGGATCGAATTGATTATAGAAACATGAGTTTAATTAGTCGATTTATTAGTGAAGAAGGAAAAATATTATCTAGAAGGTATTTTTTTTCTCTTATGATGATCAAATAAATGTGTTTCTTACTGTTACTGTAAAACAAGACTTTATTCAAATAATGATATCGAGATAGGCAATTTCAAAATGAGAAACTGTATTGATACTAGGTATTAAAAAAAAAAGAAAAATATAATAAAAAAAAAGTAGTAAATAATAAAGTAATAAATAGAAATAGATAAATAAATAGAAGTGATCCCATTTTTTTCATCGGGTCCGGGTACGTCTATACTAACTTAGACATGTTCAAGATATGATATGATATTGATAGTTTGGTTAGAGCTGAGCTCACTGTGGCTCATGATATGTTATGACAAGGATAGCTAGTTCGAGTTATCTCACTATGGCCATTAGAATGACGTGGACATGGATAAAAGAATAAGGATGCCTAGTCAGAGTTGATATTGTGGCACCGTAGTTGGATTTAAGAGAGAAAATGAAAGGGTTCGTCCCCTCATTTATGATTTAGGTATAAGGATAGATTCCACAAATATTTTCTATCATAGATGTTTATATGTATTATGGATGATTATGTATAATGTGATATTTTATATAGACTATCATATGTCATGCATATTTTATTAATTTATATCATTTCATTGAGTCGAACACTCACTCTCATTCATATGTTTTTCCAAATTTCATGTTGAGCGTAGAGAAATTTAATTTTAATTGAGTATTCATACCTTTCATTCCTTAGACAGTGAACATATTTTATTAAGTTACGTAATTATTTTATATTTGTTATGTATTACAAATTCTAGAGCTCCAGATTGTTATTTTCTCTATCTATAATTTTGTATGAGGTTAGTAAGCTTGGAGGATAGTTGAACTTTATTGTTTAGGTTGTTATATTATTTTGTTAAGTAGAAACCTTAAGATGATAATTTGATATGATTAAGATGTTAGCCTGAGTTACAATATGTGGACCTATGGTCTTTAGTTTATAACAGTTATAACTGTCATATTGTAGTTCTATCATTTAGTGGTTAGTTAAACTTATTACAAATTTCGCAGACCTTATGCTTTCCTTTTTCATAATGCCGATTATGTGCCTTTAGAGTTAGATTGCGACAATAATACTTAGACAATCAATCCATGCCTAAGATGACATCATAGTCCAATGTTGACAGTTCAATCAGATCTACCTCAAGCTCTCTACAACCTATTCTCACCATGCAAGAAGGAAAAAACATTGCCAACTTCTATATCTTCTTTTGAAGGAGTAGAACAATCAATGCATTCTCTAACAATTTGCATGACATGAATAATTTCCTAGCAAAGCATAAGGAGACAAACTATATTAAGCTTGATTGCTACTTTATTCGTCTATCATCTTGTCAATGATACTCTTCAACTTACTACAATAACTCTAGTTAATCAAACTGTTGATTTATTATTTGATTCCTAAATAGAAATCTGATTGAAATTTAAGATAATCCATAAAATAAAAAAATGATATCTAATTTTTATAAGATAAATCAGAAATCCCAACAATACGAGAAAAATTAAATTACAAATATGTTGGATGTAGAGTAATTGATAAAACAAATAACAAAGTATTGGAACAAACTATAATGTTAAGGAAAAGTTCTTATATATCATGTTTTGAGTATATGCAAACGGTAGAAATTAGAGAGAACAAAGAAAGTGTGTGTTATCTGTTAAATTATTTTTGTATTATACTATTTTCACTTCAAATAATAATAAACATATATATTGAGAAACATCAAAATTAGCAATTAATTACTATTTATAGAAATAGTAAATAAATTATTAAATAACATATAATTATCAAATCTTGTTGGGTATCTGAAGGCAATTTAGTTGCCTAATTACCTATATTGAATACTAAATGAAATTATAGTAAAAAAAAAGGAGTTAATTAAAATTTGGTACCTGTATTTTTTGAATTTTTCTATTTTAGTATCTGAATTATTTTTTTTGTTCAATCAAGTATTTGAACATGGCAATAGTGCATGTAATGCTTCTGATAGGTTGAAACTCATCAGAGTGTATAATCAACACTATGAATTCCGTTTGGTCATCCATATCAGCTTGTCACATCATATAGTACATGCAAAAGGACTAAATAATGGTATTCCTTACTAGCTGTTCGTTAAAATTTATTCTATTGGAGCCAATTATGCTTAAACCATCTATATAGGCAAACTAAAACTAAGAAGTTTTAACTCATGGATTTTAACATTGAAACTTATTTTTGACAAAAGAATGAGACAAGTCGAGGAATCCATAATATATATATGTGTGAGTGAGTGAGTGAGTGAGTGCGCATATAGACTAGGACAATAAGCTCGGGTTTAAATTCCCTACCTAATGCTCTTCCCATCTTCATACTTCTGCCATCCCTAGCACAAGAAGACATATATGACCATCACCAATCCAAATCACACCAAACTGATTAAGCTTTCCACATTATAAACTATTTTATCTAGGCAAAAAGATGCACATTCTTCAACCCTCCAAAGTCTTCTCAATTTCATTTGCCTCGTGTATGTTAAGGAAACAAATATTAAAGAATACAATTCCAGCTCACCTAATTTCTCTCAATCACCAAATGTCTTTACTATTGATTGAGTACCTGATTTGCTGCTATAATTTATCTGTATCACTGTTGCATTCTTACCTTAACCATATTATTGTATTAGTCTCTTCCTTCTTTGTATACAATTACCATAGATAGGAGTATAGTTGTAGGGTTCTTCTCTTGTATAAATATCAGCTCAAATTGTTCAATATATTATCAACTTATTCTCTTAAACCTAAAGCTAGGTCTATAAGTCTCTTTTTGGTATCACAGCATTCTCTCTAACGAGAAGCCTTTGTCTCCAATTTTTTTTTCAATGGCAGATTCATCATCCTCTTTACCCTCTTCCCCTCTAACCATAACTCATGCCTCTATTATCCTGTCATCCTCACCCACATTAACTGTTATCTCCATAAACTCAGCTGCCCAACTACCAATCAAGCTTGGCTCAACCAATTATGTTTCTTAGAGAGCCCAATTTAAGTCTCTCCTTACTGGATACCATCTTATTGGTTATCTTGATGGTTCTATACCACTTCCACCACAACACCTTACTGGTGAGAATGGGCAAACTACACCTAATCCTAATTATCTAAAATGGCTTCAGTAAGATCAATTACTTCTCTATGCCATAATCGCTTCCACCACATAACCCATAATACCCTTGTTAGCCTCGGCTTCATCATCCGTTGAAGCATGGAATAAGGCCACTTCTCTTTTTGCTAATAAATCTAAATCACAAATTATGATGCTCAAAGAGAAACTCATAACAACTACAAAGGGAACAAAATCAGTTTAAGAATACTTGTAGCTTGTCAGGTGTATTGCAGATGAACTTGCAATCAATGATTCTCTCGTCCATGATGATGATCTTATTATCAACATTCTCAATGGTTTAGGTGATGACTTCTGAGAATTCAGGTCAGCAATAAAAGCTCAGAAAAATGGAATTTCTTTTGAAGAACTTCGTGATAAGCTCATTAACCACAAAAATGTTTTGTCCAAAAAAGCCATGCCTATTGCAACATAAGTTATGATAGCAAATGTTGCTAGGACAGACTACCTGTCATGAACCATTTCTGGATCGCGACGGTCCTAGGATGCGGGAGATGCCAGAGGCGACTGGCACCCGTAGAACCCATCATCACATCTATCAATCACATACTATGCATATCAATCTATAACCATATATCATATAAACACTATTCATTCTGTTACTTTGTCATTCATTCTGTTACTTTCTGTACATACCATCATCACATTTCACATTCACATATTGTAACACCTTAGCCTAAACCCTAATAGGGACCCTTAGGGAAATAATTTTTCCTTTCTTATTGATGTGTTATATTATGTGTGAATGCATGGAATATATGTATATGCATGTTATATGACCTAATTTTTAGGTCTAGAGTTGA
>CANXYC010121712.1:0-18308 GCA_948193065.1 Aleurites moluccanus | reverse complement strand
AAAATTATATTTTGATATTGTTTGATGTAATGAATCTATTGATGTATTTTTCATTCTAAACAAAAATCATTTGGACTGCTAAAAGTGCATTAGAAATTTTATATATTATATTTAACGGTCTAGATTTAACGCATTTCTAATACATTTTTAGCCGTCCAAATGATTTTTGTTTAAAATGAAAAATATATCAATAGATTCATTACATCAAACACTATCAAAATATAATTTTTTAAAATTTTTTTAAAATTTTTTAAGTAGCAAAAATTGATCACATGAGGGGCTGCTGTGTAAAAAAACACAAAAGCCCCCCTCAACCCTTATTATTCACCCACTTATAACCACATGCCATTTACTTTTTCTTCCCCAAATCTTTTAACACAAAAATCTCCGTATCTAAAAATGGAAGACCATAAGCTGCAAAAATGCCAAGGAAATGATGGATGAAATCATAACACAAGCCCTTGGAATTATAATTTTGAGGGAAAGAGTTGAAGATTGTCCCATTGGTAAAAAATCCTACGATCCACTCCCTAGAATATGGAGGCAAGTCGTTGGAGATCATTGTTGTTGTTTCTTTTTGGCATTCTCTCTCTCTCTAGATATTGGGTAGAAGGAGATTTTTCCAACGGCCAGACTCCTCGTCGAAGAATGCTTCGCAAAAAATGACATTGTTCAAATTGGCTTTGTTTTCTTTCCTTCTCTATTCTTTCGCGTCGCTGGAAGTCCTCGCTAGTGAGAGTCACCACCGAGTCATAAGCCATCATCACCATCTTTTGTCATTACCGCTTTTTGTTGCAGTCACTGCCAACACCGCTAAGTTAGCCACTGGTTTGAGGTTAGAAAGGTGAGTTTTTTTAATTTTATTTTTGAAATTTGAAATGAGATTTTGTTGAAAATTCTGTGATTTTGAAGAGTTTTTGTTTGAGTTTTCATTAATTTTTTCTTTTATTTCACTAATTAGGGAAAGTGGCTGCTACTGAATTTGTCAACGCCATCGCTAGAAAATTTTGAGATATTGTCTGTTGATGCTGTTGGTGTTGAAGTTTGATGAAAATTGAGTTGTGGTGTCCAGGAAAATGCTTGTTGTTGGGTTCATCGACGCCACCACTGGAAAATTGAAGGTTTGAGGAAAGTAAGGAAAATAGAAGAGGCATTTGGATTGATGGAAAGGATGTTGAAGGAGAGTATTATTTCAGATATTGTGACATTTAATTGTCTCTATTAAAGAAAACAATCATAATTTTTGTACGGTAGTGGTGGAGGAAAAACCAGAGCTTGTGCTTCGGTGAAGTGTGGTTGTGGTGATAGTGATAGTGGTGGTGGAGGTGAAGCTTAGGCTTTGGAGGTCGTCGGCTAAGTCATCAACCCGTGGCTCCATTGTAAAGCCAGAGAGAGAGGGGTTCAGAATCCATAATGGGTATTTGATAATTAATATATATATATTTTTTCAAAAAATTTATGAAACTTTTGTGAAAGATGTTGGTGAAGAAGATGAAAGGAAATGGTTATTTTGAGAGGATGGTAAAAATTAAAAATTAGATTGAAAATGAGGGGTATTATAGATTTTTTACATAGATTTAATGGATTTTTATACAAAAGAATTTCGAATTTTAACGGAATCAAAACATATGGACTTTTAATTTTAAAAACACATAAATTTTTTAATATAATTAGCTAAAATGTAAGGATTGCAGAGTAATTAACCCTTTTCATTTTTTAAAATTAGAGTTTATGTCCCTTCAAAAAAAAATAGAGTTTATGTTTTTTTCTCATTTTAATAAATTATAAATTTCTTCTTAAAATATATTTACTATTATATTTATCATATTAAAATTTAAGATATATTACAGTATAATTAAAACTAAACAAATAAATTATGATAATATTTTTAAAAATAAAAGTGAATAGAAATAATGATGAAAAATTAAATTGAGTAAAAATTATATATATAAATATATAATCATATATTTTTTATTTTATTTAATTATTTACATTTTTATTTATGAAAATTGAATTGAATTTAAAAAATAAAATGAAAAAATTAATATTAAATTAATTAATATTAGCATATTAACTTATATTTTTCTATTATATAATATTAATTTAATTCTTCCGATTTAATTTTGGATTGACCGATTCGACTCCGATTGAATTTTTAACTCTTTAATTCTTTGTTTTCATTGATTTTTTTATGGAATCGGGTCTGATAATATTGATTGTAATGAAAGCTCAAGAGGGTTGAGCAAAATACAAAAAGACAGAACATAAATCTTGTTATCGCCTTAAAACCAACATAAATCTTGTTATATCCTTAAAACCCTTTAAGCTGCCCAACTAGCCTTTCAAGGTTGTCCATTTCTTAAATGCAGTAGCCGATGATATAAAAGCAATTTTGAAAGATTCAATGTCATTGGTAATAACTGCAAACAGAAAATAAGATTAAATTCAATCTATAATTAAATAGAGCATAGTGGAAATGTAAAGGAATTGATTTTCATTTCATTTCTCTACAAAAAATAGAACCCACCTGATGAAATCAATGAAGCTAGTGATGGATTAATTGCATCCACCTGAATCTTCTTTTCAGGACTAGAGGTTAGTTTTTGACAACTATATAAGATAATTTTTGCCTTTAATTTTATGCAGAACATATTAGCAACTCATACGAAGATAATAGTGTAAGAACAATATTAACCATGCTTACTTGGAGAAAGCTATATTAACATTTTGAACACAATCTGTGTTGGTCCTCTCTCCAAGAACTGAAATAGCAGTAGATAGATCATTGTTTTCTATGGCTTGACCTACTTTGCCCCGTTTGTAAACTAGATCACTATAAGAAAAACGCTACTTTGCAATGGAAATTAGCGACGGATGGTATTTCGTCACTATTTAGCGACGGAGATAATGAATATATAATAATTAATTTGAGAAAAAATATAGCGACAAAATAACAAGAAATTAGCGACTAAAGTTTTTCATCGCTAATATATGGCAAGAAACTTGGAGCCATTTTTAGCGATGAAATAGTTAGAGATTAGCGACGGATTCACGATAGATTTTGCCGTTAATAGTCTATCATAAATATTGTTGAAGTGGCAATGCAGTGGAAAACTATCTCGATTTTGCGATGGATTTTATTGAAATTAGCAAGGGAACTATCCGTCACTAATTTCAATATACAAACATAAAGTTTGCCCAAAAATTTAGTCGGTGTGTTTTCCTGTTCTTCTCCCTCCCTTTTTTTTTTCTCTGCGGCGCCGTTCTCCTTCAGTGCCTTAGCCACCTTCAGCTAAACCAGATGATTCTTCGAAAACGAACTAGAGCGCATCAGCGGTTGCTCCAAGAGGCTTCTGTTGTAATTGCTTAACCTCTGACTCATTGCCACAATCTTCTTCAGCTCCTTCTTCTGGTACTACCGACAAAATCGACGTCGTAAGATCAAGGATAATGATTCTTCTTTTTTCTTGTGCTAATAATAATGGTAAAATGGTTGTTACGTCGTCATTTACCAATGGGAGATGTACTTCACCGTTTAATGTAGCTGTTTTTGGCGCTCCTCTGAATATTTCTGTAATGCCCATATTTTTTTGAAATATTTTTTAAAAATTATATTATATTTATAAATAATAATTATTTTATGAATATTTAATTAAAATTATGAATATAAAAGAATTTTTGAGATTTATTATATTTTAAGGAAATAAATATTTGTAAGTAAAAGGGATATATATTTTTCAAAAAAATTAATTTTGATTTTAATTAATGTCGTATTATTATGTGTTATTTAATAATTTAATTTTATACTCAGCTATTTAATTAAATAAATTATTTTAATTATTATTATTGTTATTTTAAGATTTTTGAAAATTAAATTTATATTTAAGTAAGTTTTATTAAATTAGAAAAATATTATTTTTTAAGTTTTAGTATGTTAAAATGAAGTACATTTTATAAGAAATTTATTGAGTATTTATTTATAATTTTTGGATTTAAAATGAATTTTCTATAAATTTTCAAAAAAAATAAAAAAATTTAAATAATAGGACCAATCAGAGACTGCCACGTGGCAGCCTCGGATTGGCTGCCAGCAGAACATGAGGAGAAGCAGAAGAAGGGAAGAAGAAGAAACGGGAGAAGAGGAAGAAATGGCCGACTTCCGGCGCTGATTCCGGCCAAACTGAAAGGAGGTGGTCGACACCTCCCATACCACCGTGTAGCCTGCCACAAGGAGAGTTTGTAGGCACCAATTATGCTTAATTCCTACCACCAGCTTTCTTTTGATACCCATCTTGTCACCTGAAACATTTCGAAAAAGGAGATCGGAACCGGATCTTCAATGGCGGATTCTGGTCAATTCCAACAACCAATTCTAATTACTCTAATTTTATTGAATTCCTCTCTTCATGAGTTTTCCGATGGCACTAATTTTTTCCCGATTGGAGACCAAAGCTGGGACTGAAAAATATGGGACACGCGTTATAATACCTGCTACATTTTTTTTTTGTCTATTTTATTTTTCTGCATGTTTGTTAAGATGTTGTGGATAGATTAATGTTTTGGAGAATTTCAAAATTCTGTTTGCAGGAATAAATTTGGAAAAGTGTAAATCATAAGAGTTATAAATTTATATTTTATCTTTAAGTTGCAAACCAGTTTTATAAGTTTTTGTGTGTGAGGAGATAGGCCTTCTCTATTAGAACTTGTTTAGTTCTTTATTTCCTGCAATAAGCTTAAATTTGCTATTTATTCTGAGATGTGGAGATTGAGAAAAGTCTGAAATTTTCTTTTGATATGTTGGACCCCTGAGTGCCTATTTTAAGTGACAAAGAGAATGGAGAAGTTTGGATGCCTGTAGTTTTTTTGCGAACTGGGTTAGTGTGAGTTGGCGAGGAAGGTTTCCAGCTCGGCAGATAGGTAGTGCGAACTGGCTCCTCGATTTCGAGATGGATAGAGGCTGATTGAGGTAGAGATTGGCCAAGTGGCATTTGTCGAGATGACATTTATCGATGTGGCATTGGGCTAGGCGAAATTGCCGAGGTAGCATTCTGCGAGGAGGAATTATTTGAAGTGGGTTTGGCAAGGCAAAATTGCCGAAGTGGCATTCTACGAGGAGGAATTGTGTGAAATGAGTTTGGTGAGGTAGAATTGTCGAGGTGGCATTCTGCGAGGAGGAATTATGCGAAGTGGAATTGTCGAGGTGGAATTGCCGAAGTGGCATTATGAGATGAGGAATTATGCGAAGTGAGTTTGGAGAAGTGAGGTTGGCGAAGAGGGAATTGACAAAGTGGGATTAGTGAGGCAATGGCTTATTTAAGGGAGAAGCAGTAGTCATTTTTTCACGATAACTCCTTCCCTTTTCTTTCTTTCTTCTTCATTTCTTCTCCTATCTCTCTCCAACCTGTGCCATTTGTTTTCTAGTGCATTAATACTCGGAGTTAATGCATTAGATCATTAAATTATCGCATTCAAGGCATCAGATCATCATTCCTAGCTCGGATCCTTCTAGAACTGACTTTTGAGGAAAATAAGGTAATATCTCTAAATTTCATTTTTTTCTTTTAGATTAAGATTTCTGGTAGTTAAGAAGAATTAATTATGAGTGCATAGCACCTTTATGAGCATTAAGGCCACTAATTTTGAGTAATATGAAAAATACCATAAATTATGAAATTTAATCAATAGTGAAGTGAATAGTAAGTATATTCAAATTTCCAGATTTTCTATAAAGGATGAATTAAATTAATATTAGTAAATAATAATAGAGACTATAAGATAGTGAAAATTTTAAGGAACCATACTATGTATTATTAATTGAGAAAACCCTAATTTTGAGTATTTAGGGAAGGTCATAGGAAAAGAGGACTCAAGGAATTAGAGGAGATTTATTGAATGTATCAGTGATTAAGAGAGATTCAAGGATAAATTCTTGAGGTAAGTATAAACATGGCATATTGCACTCTGTTCTTTGAAACTGAATGTTCAATTCTTCATAATATCCATTTAAATGATCTTTTTATTCCGAAATATTGTATTGTGCAACCATATATTTACATTTCCATGTTATTTTCAAGCAAATGATAATTTATCCCATGTAAATATTATATATGTAAAAATGACTTAGTCTTTTTTCCTTGGACCGAACCATATAAGACCTATTGTTATCTTGAATGATTTCATATTATATGTTGATGGTCTTGTGAAATCCAAGCTATATGAACCGTAATATGTATATGCATAGAATGCTTTTCCCAATGAGAGTAAATTCATTGGTCCATCGTGCACTTTGGGAACCTAGTTGATAGGGTTTTTATCAGTGTTCCACCTAGAGGGGACCATGAGCTCTAGGCATATGCCTGGCCAAGCATATGTTTGAGATAAGGTAGCAAGGCTACTGATGCGCCCTGTTGTGATAGGTAGCAAGGCTACTGATGCACTCTGCAGTTCTATCATACGATTTGACAGTGCTATTTTATTGTGAGCACTTATGTTCTTGAAAGCTAATCTTATGATATTTCCTTATCCATGATCATTTGGCTTGACCTTTACTTTGCATGTTTATATCTTACTGAGTTGAAGGCTCACTCTTCTTCTGTGGATTTCAGGTGATAGTGTAGCTCGAGAGGAAGCTAATATAGAAGACAAAGCTTCTTGATTCATTCCTCCAAGAAGACTCTATGTAATTCTTTTGAGATACATATATATGAACATATATAATTATTCATCAGTTTGTATTATGGTATTGTATGTATGAGGAGTATATTCTAGAGCTCCATAATTAGTTATTGAGGGTGATTTATTTTGATATCTAAAATGTTACCTTGGGTTGCCCTTATTTCTTATTGATATGAGATGTATCTTTTGATCGGTAAGGAACAAGAGGAAATCATATGAAAATGAATGTAAGTGTACAATTGGTTATTTCATGAATCATAGAAATGAATATTTATAATGATATTTATATATGGTGTGAATATGTATTGTGTATGAGATATAAGTTATGAGTGTTCTACGGGTTTATGGTGGCCTTAAGCTTACTTTTGCCCTAAGACCATCGCACTACGGGAGTTAGGGTGTGACAGAGGTGGTATCAGAGCTATAGGTTTATAATCCTTAAGATAGAAAATAGATAGATGTGCATGAGCCCTAGTATAAGTGTTGATTAAGATAATTACGGAGCGTAGGATTCATATCTCGTCCGTGTTGTGTCTTCCTTTGGTATATATATCCGCGTTAAGCGTGTGTAGTGTGTTTGATATTGTTTGTTCTTCTTATCAATATCGAGATGTCTCCTCGCCATGGTAGAGGTCGAGGTCGTCCTAGGCGAGATTTGCCTTCTGAAGAAGGTTTTGTGGGTGGAAATGGAGAAGATGAAGTTCCTCCTGTGCCACCAGTAGATGTGGTTAATATGGCTCAGCAATTAGAACAGTTGCAAAGGAATTATGCAATGATAACTGAGTTCATTACTCAGCAAAGACAACAGTAGGTACCTCCAGTACATGCTCTAGAGATTCATGTTCCTCCAGCAGTTCCACCACCCATTGTACGTCAAGAGGAAAAGGTATCATTCGAGAGATTTCTTAAACTTCAGCCCTCAGAGTATAGAGGTGAGGTGGATACTACAAATTTCCTAGAAGAAATCGAAGAAAAGGTACTGATTCTTCGGATTCCCAATAGAAGAGCTATAGAGTTTGTGGGCTACTTAATGAAAGTTGAGGCCAAGGATTGGTTCAAGAGAAGTATTTATGGTATGCTTCGGGAGAATGAAGATATTTCTTGGGAGAGATTAAAGGAATTGGTGCTGAATGAATTTCTTCCAGAGAGCGTGAGAGAAGCTAAATCTATGGAGTTTGAAAGATTGGTTCAGACTCCTGGTATGAGTGTTTCAGAGTACGTCAAGAAGTTTAGTCAGTTGAGCAAATTTGCTCCAGCTCTGGTGCCTACGGAAGTGGCACAGATTCAGAGGTTTCACAGAGGATTAGTGGCTCCACTATTCAAACTCCTAGCTGCTCTTGAGTTTGACTCTTACTCTAGGTTGGAGGACAATGCTAGGGTAATTGAAAATAGAGAGATGGAAGCTAGATCCGAGAGAGTTAAGAAGAAGAGATTTAAAACAGGTAGTTCTTCTAAGCAAGAAAGTGGAATGAAAATTATAGGAGTGACTCATCAGTCAGCTTCTAGGAGTGGGTATAGAGAATCTTCAGAGAGGATACAGCAGAGTCAGACTACTCCTGGACCCACTTATCAGATGAGCCATGGTTCAGCTAACTTTACACCATCCAGGACTCCTAAACCTTTGTGTGCTACATGTGGTAAATTTTATGGTGGCCTTTGTCGTTATGCTTCAGGAGCATGCTTTAGGTGTGGACAACAAGGTCATTTGCTTAAGAACTGTCCACAATTATCCTTTGGAGGTAGATCTCAGGCTTCTCAAACCACAGTTCAGATGAATAAGAAGAGGAGTGTTAGTCAGCAGGCCGAGACATTGTGGGCAGGACTTTTGAGGCAGGTAGATAGTCGGTTCAGCATGTGGCTCAAGCTTCGGGATCAATTCCCATGGGTAGAGGTAGAAGTAGAGTTTTTGCTCTAGCTCAATATAAGGCTCAAGCATCTAACATGGTTGTTACAGGTATTCTTCCTATCCAAGCTTTGAATACTAGAGTGTTGTTTGACTCAGGAGCTACACATTCCTTTGTCATCGTGTTTTGCTAAGAAATTGCTTGTGCCCTGTGAGTTGCTTGACACTGTGTTGATTGTTTCTACTTCTTTGGAGGAAGAGATTGAAGTTCAAAACTTTTATCCCTCATGTGTGGTCAATATGGGTGGAAATAACTTGAATATAGATTTTATTGAATTGCTAGTATTGGAATTTGATGTGATTTTGGACATGGATTGGTTGTCCAAGCATTATGCTACCATAGATTGTAATAGGAAGAAGATAGTTTTCAAATCAGCTTTAGGTGAAGAATTTGAATTTCAAGGGGAGAGGAGCGAAACACCCTATAATCTGATATCAGCCTTAGGGGCAAGGAGATTGATGAAGAAAGGATGCCAAGAATATTTGGCTTATGTCTGAGATACTCAAAAGGAAGTAAAAGATTTAGAATAGATTCCTATTGTTAACGAGTTTCCAGATGTGTTTCCTGAAGAGTTACCTAGTTTGCCACCAGATAGAGAGATATAATTTGGTATTGAGTTACTATCTTGCACAAATCTGATTTCTATTTCTCCTTACCGTATGGCACCAGTGGAATTGAGAGAGTTAAAGACTCAATTATAAGATTTGCTTGACAAATGATTCATCTGACCCAGCAGTTCACCATGGGGTGCACCTATACTCTTTGTGAAGAACAAGGATGTTTCTATGAGATTATGCATAGATTACAGGCAGCTCAATAAGACAACTATCAGGAATAAATATCCTTTACCAAGAATAAATGATCTATTTGATCAATTGCAAGGTGCAAGTCATTTCTCCAAGATAGATTTGAGGTCGGGTTATCATCAGTTGAGAATTCGGAGCGAGGATATATCAAAGACAGTTTTTCAGACCAGATATGGATACTATAAGTTCTTAGTGTTGCCATTTGGACTAACTAATGCACCAGCCGCATTCATGGACTTAATAAATAAGGTGTTCAAGCCATTTCTAGATAAGTTTGTCGTTGTATTCATCAATGACATTCTTGTGTATTCTAGGAGTAAGAAAGAACATAAAGAACACCTTAGAATTGTGTTGCAGACTTTGAGAGAGTACCAGTTGTTTGCTAAACTTTCAAAGTGTGAGTTTTGGCTTGAGAAGGTAGGATTTCTAGGGCACATAGTGAGCAAAGATAGGCTTAAAGTTGATCCTAGAAAGGTGGAGGCAATTAAGCAAGTCAAATTCCTATGGACGGATGCTTACAAAGAGAGTTTCCACAAGTTAAAAACTTGTCTCACCACGACACCTATCCTAGCATTGTTGTCTGCTGAAGGAGTATATGCAGTGTATTGCGATGCATCGAGAGTAGGCCTTGGTTGTGTGCTTATGCAATATGGTAAGGTGATAGCCTATACTTCTAGGCAGCTGAGGAAGCATGAGGTGAATTACCCTACACATGACCTTAAGATGGTTGCAGTTGTGTTTACCCTGAAGATATGGAGACATTATACGTATGGAGAGAAATGCGAGATTTTCACAAATCATAAGAGTCTAAAATACATATTTTAGCAAAAAGATCTTTATCTTAGGCAAAGAAGGTGGGTTGAATTGCTTAAGGTTTATGACTGTGAAATCTTATACCATCCAAAAAAAGCTAATGTAGTGGCAGATACATTGAGTAGGAAATCTTTGGGAAGCTTAGCCCATATCCAAGTGAGTAGAAGATCATTAGTGAGGGAAGTGCAAGGATTGCGAGATATGAGAATCAGTTTGGATTTGTCAGATTCGGGAGTGTTTTTAGCGTATTTTCAAGTCAACCCGGTTCTCATTGATCAGATAATAGAAACTTAAGACAGAGATCCTCAGTTGGTGAAGCTAAAGAGCAATGTGGGATCGAAAAAAGCTCCAGGATTTACGGTGACTGATGTCATGTTAAAATATGATAACAGGCTGTGTGTTCCGACAATTGATGGTTTGAGGGATATGATTCTAAAGGAAGTGCATCATACCAAGTATAACGTACATCTAGGTGCAACGAAGATGTACCATGACATTAAGGATTCCTATTGGTGGAGTGGAATGAAAAGAGATGTTGCAGAATATGTAGCTAAATGTTTAACTTGTCAACAAGTCAAGTTCGAGAATCAGAAACCTTCGGGACTACTTCAGCAATTGCTATTGCCAGAATGGAAATGGGAGAGGGTGATTATGGATTTTGTGGTTGGACTGCCTAGGACTTCAAGGGGCCATGATTCAATATGGGTTATTATTGACAGGTTAACCAAGTCAGCTCACTTCTTGCCAGTCAAGACGACTTATACGACTTCTCAATATGTACAGATTTATGTTGATGAGATTGTCAAGCTTTATGGAGTTCCAATTTCGATCATCTCAGATAGAGGTACTCAGTTTACCTCAAGATTTTGGCAGAAATTTCAAGAGTGCTTGGGTACACAGTTTGATTTCAACACAGTGTTTCATCCGTAGACAGATGGGCAATCAGAGAGGACTATCCAAACTCTAGAAGACATGCTGAGAATGTGTATTCTGGACTTTGGAGGAAATTGGGATACTTATTTGCCGTTGATAGAATTTTTCTACAATAACAGCTATCATTCCACGATCAAGATATCCCCTTAAAGGCTTTGTATGGCAGAAAATGTAGATCTCCCTTGTGTTGGGATAAGATTGGATAAAAGTATATCAAATGACCAAAATTGATAAGATATACATCAGAAAAGATTCCATTGATCCAAGAGAGATTAAAGACGGCTTTTAGTCGTCAAAAGAGTAATGTTGATCCAAATAGAAAAGACCTTCAATTTTCCACTGGAGATTTAGTATTTTTAAAGGTCTCACAAATGAAAGGGGTTCTACGGTTTGGCAAGAGAGGCAAGCTATCTCCATGATTTATTGGACCCTTTGAGATTTTGAGCAAGATTGGAAAGGTTTCATACAAGTTAGCTTTGCCACCTAGCATGGATAGTGTGCATCCGGTATTCCATGTATTGATGCTTCGAAAGTATGTCGCCGACCCTTCTCATGTGCTGCAAGTTTCGGCAGTGGATCTTCAACAAGACTTGATGTATAAAGAGATTCCAATTGCTATTATGGACCGAATGATCAAAAGGCTAAGAAATAAAGATATATCAATGGTTAAGGTCCTATAGAGGAATCAAACTATGGAAGAGTGTACTTGGGAAGGTGAGTAGAACATGCAAGTCAAGTATCCCTATTTATTTCAGGTTTAAGGTAAGTTCTTTAAAATTCGAGGACGAATTTAATTAAGGGGGGAGAACGTAATACCTGCTACATTTTTTTATATTTATTTATCTATTTTATTTTTCTGCATGTTTGTTGAGATGTTGTAGATAGATTAATGTTTTGGAGATTTTTAGAATTTTGTTTGCAGGAATAAATTTGGAAAAGTGTAAATCATAAGAGTTATAAATTTATATTTTATCTTTAAGTTGCAAACCAGTTTTATAAGATTCTGTGTGTGAGGAGATAGGCCTTCTCTATTAGAACTTGTTTAGTTCTTTATTTTCTGCAGTCAGCTTAAATTTGCTATTTATTCTGAGATGTGGAGATTGAGAAAAAGTCTGAAATTTTCTTTTGATATGTTGGACCCCCTGAGTGCCTATTTTAAGTGACAAAGAGAATGGAGAAGTTTGGATGCCTGTAGCTCTTTTACGAGCTGGGTTAGTGTGAGTTGGGGAGAAAGGTTTCCAGCTCGACAGATAGGTAGTGCGAACTGGCTCCTCGATTTCAAGATGGATAGAGGCTGATCGAGGTAGAGATTGGCGAAGTGGCATTTGCCAAGATGGCATTTGGCGATGTGGCATTAGGCTAGGCGGAATTGCCGAGGTGGCATTCTGCGAGGAGGAATTATGTGAAGTGAGATTGGCGATGCGTAATTGCCGAGGTGGCATTCTGCGAAGAGGAATTATGCGAAGTGGGTTTGGCGAGGCGGAATTGCCGAGGTGGCATTCTGCGAGGAGGAATTATGCGAAGAGAAATTGGCGAGGCGGAATTAGCAAGGTGGCATTTTGCGAAGAGGAATTATGCGAAGAGAAATTGCCGAGGTGGCATTCTGAGAGGAGAAATTATGCGAAGTGAGTTTGGCAAAGTGAGCTTGGCGAAGAGGGAATTGGCGAAATGGGATTAGTGAGGCAGTGGCTTATTTAAGGGAGAAGCAGTAGTCATTTTCTCACGATAACTCCTTCCCTTTTCTTTCTTTCTTTCTTCTTCATTTCTTCTCCTATCTCACTCCAACCTGTGCCATTTGTTTTCTAGTGCATTAATACTCAGAGTTAATGCATTAGATTATTAAATTATCGCATTCAAGGCATCAGATCATCATTCCTAGCTCGGATCCTTTTAGAACTGACTTTTGGAGAAAATAAGATAATTTCTCCAAATTTCATTTTTTTCTTTTAGATTAAGATTTCTGATAGTTAAGAAGAATTAATTATGAGTGCATAGCACCTTTTATGAGCATTAAGGCTACTAATTTTAAGTAATATAGAAAATACCAGAAATTATGCCATTTGATGAATAGTGATGTGAATAGTAAGTATATTCAAATTTTCAAATTTTTTGTAAGGGATGAATTAAATTAATGTTAGTAAACAATAATAGAGACTATAAGATAGTGAAAATTTTAAGGAACCATACTATGTATTATTAATTGAGAAAACCCTAATTTTAAGTATTTGGGAAAATATCATAGGAGAAGAGGACTCAAGAAATTAGAGGAGATTTATTGAATGTACCAGTGATTAAGAGAGATTCAAGGATAAATTCTTGAGGTAAGTATAAACATGGCATATTGCACCCTGTTCTTTGAAACTGAATGTTCAATTCTTCATAATATCCATTTAAATGATTTTTCTATTCCAAAATATTGTACTGTGCAACCATATATTTACATTTCCATGTTATTTTCAAGCAAATGATAATTTATCCCATGTAAATATTATATATGTGAAAATGACTTGGTCTTTCTTCCTTGGACCGAACCATATAAGACCTATTATTATCTTGAATGATTTCATGTTATATGTTGATGGTCTTGCGACCAATATTATTACTTGTGAAATCCAAGCTATATGAACCGTAATATGTATATGGATAGAATGCTTTTCCCAATGAGAGTAAATTCATTGGTCCATCGTGCACTTTGAAAACCTAGCTGATAGGGTTTTTATCAGTGTTCCACCTAGAGGGGACCATGAGCTCTAGGTATATGCCTGGCCAAGCATATGTTTGCGATAAGGTAGCAAGGCTACTGATGCGCCCTGTTGTGATAGGTAGCAAGGCTACTGATGCACTCTGCAGTTCTATCATATGATTTGACAGTGCTATTTGATTGTGAGCACTTATGTTCTTGAAAGCTAATCTTATGATATTTCCTTATCCATGATCCTTTGGCTTGACCTTTACTTTGCATGTTTATATCTTACTGAGTTGAAGGCTCACTCCTCTTCTGTGGATTTCAGGTGATAGTGTAGCTCGAGAGGGAGCTAATATAGAAGATAGAGCTTCTTGATTCATTCCTCCAAGAAGACTCTATGTAATTCTTTTGAGATACATATATATGAACATATATAATTATTCATCAGTTTGTATTATGGTATTGTATGTATGAGGAGTATACTCTAGAGCTCCGTAATTAGTTATTGAGGGTGATTTATTTTGATGTCTAAAATATTATATTGGGCTGCCATTATTCATTATTGATGTGGGATGTATCTTTTGATCGGTAAGGAACAAGAGAAAATCATATAAAAATGAATGTAAGTGTACAATTGGTTATTTCATGAATCATAGAAATGAATATTTATAATGATATTTATATATGGTGTGAATATGTATTGTGTATGAGATCTAGGTTATGAGTGTTCTACGGGTTTATGGTGGCCTTAATCCTACCCTTGCCCTAGGACCGTCGCACCACGGGAGTTGGGGTGTGACATGTGTAGATTTTCGACAAATTTTGAGTAAGTAGATTTAAATTTATTCTAAAATTATTTATAAATTATTTGGAGATAAATTTATAAAAATGGTTGAATATTTATTTTGGTATTAGAGAATTTAGGCAGTTAAAATTTAAAAACTATATTTATTTTGAATGGATAAATTAAGATAAATTATTTTAGATTATTTAGAATTATTATAGAAGTTATTTGGATGAGAATTATAGAAAAATATTTAGTTTAGCATTGATTTTAGAATTTTCGAGCAGTGAATTATCAGAAATTGTGTTTTTATTAAATGTAAGAATTAAGATGAATTTATTATATTGATTTGGAAATTATTATGAAAACTAGGTGGACAATATTTATGGCATTTTGTTACTGAAAGGTTAATTTATTTAAGGAGTAATTTAATGAAGTTGATAATTAAATTAAGTCTATGAAGAGATTAAATTAAGATAATTATTGAAATTTGGTAAATGGATTACTCACTACTATTATTATTTCCGGTACATCAGTGTTGATGGATTAGATATTAGAATTGAGTTGAAATGTTTATTTAATTGCTAAGTAATTAATTATTTATTTGGATCAAATCATTAAGGCATATAAAGTTAATTATAAATATTTTATTGTTGAGTTGGAGACCCAGGATGGGTCAATTGATTGATAGTATTGGATTTGGGCCGATGAGCTAATTATTAAAAGTGTTTTTATTTTTGGAGGTTATGTCCTATTTTAGGGAGGCTCTGCCAAAATTTCGGCAAATTCTCGAAATTCGTTCTTTATATTTCTTAGTCAGCATTTGAGTATTATTATAATAAATTTCATATGTGGTTCATGTATTTCAGATATATTCCTTACTGTCATTAGGAGGCGCTCTGAACATAGCTAGCTAGTTAATGGTCGTCAAGTTGTGAGTTGATATATTTTAATTTAACTCTGCATTTAAGCATAAGAAGTAAGCATTGAATGAATGTGAATATATATATGTATATAAGCTATCATTATTGCATTAGATTTAGAAGCATAATGTATGTCTATGCCATAATATATGATGTTGATGTTATGATATGTATGTAAGTGGTTGCGATGGAAAATAAGATGTTGTGGAATCCAGCTGTACTAACACAGAAAACAGTAACGATATAATATGATATGATATGATATGATGATGATGTTATTACAGGGATTGCCTAGTTTGAGTTGATCTCACCGTGGCAATTGGACATGGATAAGACAGAATAGGGATGCCTGGTTTGAGTTGATCTCACCGTGGAACCATATTTGGAATTTAAGAGAGCCAAGGGAGGGGGTCGACTCCTCATTTATGATAAATGAAAACATATATGGGGTTGAATTCCACAGACATTTTTCATCATGGATGTTATGTATGTTTATGGATGATTATGTGTAATGTGGTACTTTATGTAGAATAACAAATGACTTGCATGTTAAATTAATATATATATATATCAGCTCATTGAGTCCAACGCTCACCCCTGTTCAAATATTTTTTCCAAGTTTTGAGTTGAGCTTACAGAGATTATTTTTTAAGTTGAGTATTCCTGCCTTTCATTCTTCAGGCAATGAAATTATTTTATTTTATTATGTAATTAATTCATTTCATTGTATTAAAAATCTCTAGAGCTCTGTATTGTTATGATAGTGTAAGAATTATGGTCGTAATTCTATTGTTATTCTGTTAAGTAGAAATTTTTAATTAATGATATTAAGAGCATGTTGTTAGCCCTGAATGAATAAGTAATGATGTTAAGTTATTGAGTTTCTGTTATCAATCAGGCTTACTACGGGTTCTAGAAGCCTTATGCTTTTCCGTTCCCTAGTGCCGGTCATGTGCCTAATGGGATCAGGTTGTGACAGAGGTGGTATCAGAGCAAAAATCCTGCGACCTCCAGTATGTTTAAAGTTGGAAATTCTAGATGGTCTAAGTTTTTGTAACATGCGGAGCATAGGATTCTTTTTCGTCTTGTTGAGTTTCTTTTACCTCTAATCCAACGTTATCCTTATGTTGAATTGTTACTATTGTTAGTATGAATATGTATAAATATTGTATGTTTTGTTGATATAATGAGTTTAAAAACTCTTTTCAGAATGAGGACAGATGATGTTGATGGTATCTTTTCAGTAATGATGATTCATTAGATGCTAAGACAAGGTGAAGGTAAGAATAAGGTTAAATGCATTTTAAAAGAGTAGACTGTGAAATCATGTTTATTGATTTATATGAAATCATGTTTATTGATGAATATGAAAGAAACTTAAGGAGAAAAAATAAATCGAACCATGTGATTTTCTGGAATCTGATATTTTTATGTATGATATGGAAATGAGACTTCCAAGAAAGTATGATATGGAATAATTGTTTGGAATCAAGATTAATTATGAGCGTTAATTATTTGAATATAGAGAAATCAATGAATTATAAATAATGTTCTTTTAGGATTTTGGAACAATGATGTGAAATATGCTCGTAAATAAACAGTAAATAATAAATGATGAGTTCTAAGAATTAAATAGATAATATGAGGTATAGGTAAAATAATGTATGTGAATTAGCAGTTAAAGGAAATTATGTATGTTAATGAGTTTATTGAATAAAGGAATTAAGGCTGATTAAAGTTAATGAATAAGTTAAATGATAAATCATTGATTGAATGTTAGGAATATAAAAAGTGTTTAGAAGTAAGGATGATCATATAGGGAATGTTCGTAAAAGGGAATGATCATAAATCAAGGAATGTCTTTAGTAAGTGAACAATGATGATTTAATAATGAGTTTCAAAGTTTGAAAGGTTAATAATAAGAAATAGATGAGTAATGGATCAAAGTTCATAGTTAATGAAGTCATATATATATATATGAAGAATAATGTTGAACTAAGGAATCAAATATTGATTGAGGTTAATATGTAAGTCAGTAAAAAGTGTGTTCAATATACAGATTTGAGAAATTATTTAAGAATATGATTAATCGAGATGATATAAAGAATATGTAGTCATGAAATTGATATGAGGTAAAGACAACGAAGTATGGGTGATATTAATTGAAGATTTGAAATTTAAACTTGAGAATGAAGCAAATCGATGTAAGAAATGGAATTATTAAGACATTAATAGAATTTAATAAGAGATAATTATATTATAATGGATTTTTAGAGATAAGTTGAAATGATTAGTAAAGGTGATTATATAGGAAAATAATCATAAACTGAGGAACGTTATAAGTGAGAATTGAGTGTAAGAACTGTAGTTAATATTATGAGTTTGAGAAGAAATATCTAAGGAAGTGTATCAGAGTAGTGCAATGGAAGTATGGTGAATAAGACTAAACTAAATGAACCATATGTTAGTATAAAAATTCAAGGACGAATTTTTTTTTAAAGGGGGAAAAATTATAATACCCATATTTTTTTGAAATTATATTATATTTATAAATAATAATTATTTTATGAATATTTAATTAAAATTATGAATATAAAAGAATTTTTGGAATTTATTATATTTTAAAGAAATAAATATTTGTACGTAAAAGGGAAATATATTTTTCAAAAAAATTAATTTTAATTTTAATTAATGTCATATTATTATGTGTTATTTAATAATTTAATTTTATACTCAGCTATTTAATTAAATAAATTGTTTTAATTATTATTATTGTTATTTTAA
>CANXYC010121707.1:0-38940 GCA_948193065.1 Aleurites moluccanus | reverse complement strand
ATTATTAATGATATTGTGATATCATATGTATTGGAGTACATTCTAGAGCTCCATAGTTAGTCTTTTGGGAATGATAGAATATTGATGTATGAATGTTATCCTTTGGATACTCTTGTTCCTCTTTGATGAGAGATGTCTTCTTTAAATCATTAAGGAACAAGAGAAAAATATGGAATGATATAGTAAAGAAACGATTTATGCTTAAATGGATTTTGATATGTCATAGTATGATTTGAATTTATAATATGATTGTATGTAAGATTCAGAATGTGGGAGTTCTACGGGTTTATGGTGGCCTTAAGCCTACCCTTACCCTGTGACAGTAATATACATATTGTTTTACTTAATATTATATTCAAATCAAGTTATTGAAATTCTCATTGTTAGCCGAAAGCATCAATTTTATTATCCATGATTATTTTTATGTTTTCTAAAATTCCAAATGATTCATTTTGTTTGAATTTGCATGATTGGCCAAATACTTTATTGATTGAAAATCTTGAAAGTGCTTAAGTTATTCTTTGACACTTAATGATTAAGCACTATATATGGCATTAATGAAATGACATAAGTTTTAATGACATTGTGCACAATGATTTAATGATACTAGCTAGGAGAGGGTTAAGGTCCTAGCTATGCGGTCTGATCAAACGTATGATTAAATAGCATGCTACCAAATTGTAGTCTCTGCTTAAATGATTAATAATGATTCTATCATTTTTATGATAACATGATGCGATATGTATTTTTAATGTCAATGTGAAGATATTGATAACCGAACTTATATGTTGAATGACCTCATTTTTATGAATCTTTAATTAACTAATGACCCCCTATTGTTATTGTATATTATATATATATGTGTGTGTGTGTGTGTGTGTGTTATCATTATCTTCCTTATGAGCAATTTCCTCACCTAATCTCACGAGTAAGATAATATGTGTATTACTCATTAAGATTAAATTTTCACCCTCTCGTGATTCAATATTTTTAGGTCTATACTAGATAGTGGTGGTTCCAGCCCATCTCCTTCATCCGAACTTAGAACCGGTAATATCTATGTAACTGCTTTTTCTGTAAAGAATTTATTATATTTTGTTTACTCTATAAATACTCCATGATTATAGTATTAATATAAGAAATGTATAATTACTGTGTTATTGACTTAATTAATATTGGTTAATAATATATATTTTAATTAAATTATTACATAATTATTAATGGATTATTAATTGAAGTATGAAATTGTGATATGAGAAATGGAAGTTGAAGGTATAAAATGAGATTTTAGAAGTGTTGGCTTCCTTGTAAATTGTGTTTATTATTAAATTAAATGAGTCGTGACTTGGGATTATTATAGTTACAAAGAAGATTCTAACGAAATTTTCATAAATAATTTTATGAGTTAATAATTTGTAAGTTATGATTATTTTTACAGGGACCAGTAACCTTAAGTTAATTTTTTCTTTAGAATCGTTATATTCTAAAATGAGAATGTAATAATTTTTTTAATATTTTGAGAAGCTCAATTCGATTCAAACTGAACCGGTCTATTTCTCACCCCTAGGTAGAATAGAATTGAGCACCGGAAGGTAGATTTCTATGGATTGAATTTTTTTTTTCTTTACACAGCAGACGTCACAAATGATGTAGTTAGAAGAAATAATGCGGTAGAAGAGTCTCTCGAAGGTGGAGGGTACAAACTAATTTTTTTTTTTTTTTTATAAAAAAAAAAGGAAAAAGATCCACTAGCTAAGCAAAATAAGATGGAGTGGTCCCACTGACGAGAGGGGTGCTCCTGCATGTGATTCCCCACTATATTTTTTGCATGCTTATGTTATAAACATGGAAGCTAGCTTGCATTGTTGAGGATAAGGTCTTCTCTACCCTTTGCTGCCGACTTTCTATCTTGCGTTCAGATCACACTCTCTTGCAAAGTGAATTAATTGCGGAGGAGCCACAGGGCACTTGGCGTCTCATCCCATAGAAGGGAGACTCGAGTTCTAGTATCCCGACCAGTACTCAAAAGGTTTTTCCCTTCAAGTGGCGGAGGTTTAATTGATGCAGTGTCTTATCTCTTAAATTTTAAACTCAAATTCAAATTCAACACATTTAAAAATTATTGCATTTGAGTTGGATTATAGTCAAACTCGTTTATAATGTAAATAGAGTTCAGGCTTTTTAAAATTTGATAAATTTTAGGTCAATCTCTAAGTTTAAGAATTCATTAACATTAACAATAACATTATATATGTTTTTAAATTATTCCATTTTATAGTTAAAAATTCATTAAATATTGATAAAATAGAAATAAAATTACAGCACAACATATTAATAATATATCAAATATTAATACTATGTTAAATTAATATTAATTAAATTTAAATTACTATTATAATAATAAGGATTTATATTATAGTTATTTTTTATACAACATTAAATATATTTTATATTTTTGAGTTATAAAATATTAATTCTAGTTATAAATATAGTTATAAAGATCAACATTTATTTATTATATTATAATAAATAATAATAAATTGGCTTTTACATAGCCAAATTTTTTTATGTTTCATTATTCTAATCAAATCAATTAAAATATTAGATTAGAAATCCAAAAAAAAAAAGTTGACCTAACTTATTGCATCAATACTTTATTTTTTTTTTATATTAAAATTCGATATAGATGCAATAGAAACAATAACTCTGCTTTTTCTTTCATTTTCATATTTATTTTTCTTTGAACTCCAAAAAAATTTGTTAATATTTCTAATTAAATCTTCTTATTCCTAGTTATTCTATAGGAATAAATCACTATTCCCTTATATATATATATATATACTATTTATATTTTTAAGAATTATTATAAATTATCAATTAACAATGAATGTAACAGAATAAACTTGTTATCCTAATATAGTACATAAACTTCTCCCTCTATATAAGTTTAAATTTATCATAAAAATTCAATTAATTTAACTCATATTATATTGTAATTTTTACTAAGTTATAAATAATTAATTGTTATCGGATCGAGCCACGAATAGCTCGCGAGTGGCTTGAATTAAAACCTTGCTTATATTAATATATACATATATATTCCCTTAAGTTTTCAATATTACATTTTTTCATAAAATCTTACATACTTTTAGAATATATATATATATACACATTATCTTCCAAAATTTTTAAAATTTAATTTCTGTGTAAATATTTTATGCATATTTCTAAAATATATGTATTTAAACCTTCTATTTAACGCCTCTAGTTCTCTAAATTTTCATTTGTTATATATACACACACCACAAACCTATTTTTTTTTTTTTTCTTTTTCATTCTTATTTTTGAACCTTTGAATTTTTTAAGTCTAGTTCCATCACTCAGCAAAAGAGCATATGATGCAATTTTGGTTGGGTTCAACCCTTGAACAGTATGTATTTATTATAAGGGTGGTTATTATTTATCCTCCAGGGTTCTTCTAGATACTGCATTGACAATATTAAAAGAGAATCTCTGCACTCACTCACATGTATAGGCCTGACAATATGTGCATTCCTCAATTTTATAAAATCACAAACTCGAAACCTCTCTTCACCTTAAAAAAAAAAAATTAAAAATTAAAATTAAACAAACAAATAGAGAACATCGATCTCTGATAATTTATGTTTGAGATGTTGAGTTTAAACTGAGTCTTTTTTTTTTAATATCTTTTACCAAAAATTCTTGTATTCGAATTTTTAGCACCTCCCTCATTATTTTTTATTTTTATTTTTTTTTTACCCACGAATTATCTTTATACCATAAAGATTATAAGACTAATCATTGTCGCGCTTTGTAGTTTAGCACTTCCCTATTGTTAATTTCTTTTTAATAAAAATTCAAAAGTTTCTTATTCAGATTATATGCTTTAAGTGTATATTATGCGATTTGGGGTATTAGAGCTATTAAAAATTATTTTTGTACTCTCACATTTTAGTAAATTTTATTAGAATAGACAGAATTTACAAATAAATTCTAATTTTAATAAGGGTATAATAAATTGATAAAATTAATGAATTTCATGCAATCTAGTAAAGCTACGCACTAGAAATGAATATATATTTGGTCTAAATACATAAAATTTTTATTTACATATGAAATGAATTTCATATTCATTGATATCGAAAATTAAGTGGTATATATATAATGAAATTGTGAAGGATGGTAGTAGGAGGAGTTTTTTAAGGTGTCCAAAAAGAGATTAGCTAGTAAAGAAAAGCAAATGCTCAACTAGAAACATGAAGAAGAATAAAAAAAAATATTCAAGAAATTATAGGCATGTATAGGCCTATATGCAAAAGTAACAAGCACTTGAAAGCTTGGTTGGATGGCACCAACTTGCAAAAATCTTAATGAGTACCATATCACATGGAGGGTTGAAGTAAAGGGCACATTTGAAGGGTATTATATAATCAATATGATTGTATGATGATCTCGATGACATAATTTTTCAAGTAGATGATAGTAATTATTTGGATAAACAAGTGGATTTAGATTATAGAGATTACAAGTAAATCTACTAATAACAGGACTGCATATTCAGAAGTGGTCCTAGTCAGCTTGATTACGGGAAACAAGAGAAAATGGAAAGGAATTAATTAAAATTATCATATATGGGAGAGAATTCTCAAGGTTACTATCTTTGGTTCCTTAACTATCTTGGGTGATTCTCCAAAGCAAGAACAGATCCACCCACAGACTATGGCCCAAAGATCAACGCTGATGTTGAAAATAATTTTTGCATACATATATACAGGCAGTGGAGTTCCATATTTTCATTTTTATTCAACACACATCACTTTCAACTACACTTAATTTCTTGACAAACATTCTCATTCCCTGTGGCACAATTGTCCAATTAGACTATTTGGTTGTGTAATACGTACCATGTAATAGTACAACAAATTGGTAGTAACTAATTTGTCTATATAATTTTTTTGTAGATATCAAAACCAGACAGCAAATTAAGCATTGCTGTTCAAGTGAAAATTTTCCTCAAAGGACTGCACAACTATAAAAAAAAAGGTTGGTTTAATATATTAGTGGCATTCTTAAGCTAATATGATTAGTCTAAACCAAATTATATTTATATAGTTGTGAAAATGATATGATTGGATGTCACTATAAAAATAAATAAAATAAAATAGAAGATAAGAAAAATGAGGTCCAATAAAACTTAGCCTAACATATTAATCCTTCATACATTACATGAAAGTGGGTGACAGCAAAAGCACACTAGTGGGTCTACTAGTGTGAGTGTATGTCTATTAGACTAGCTTGTGGGGTTATCAAATCATCTATTTTTCATACTTTCAACGACTCCCCAGTACCTACTATTTTGCTTTTCAGAGCGCAACCCATCCCTATAAGTACTCTTCCTTCGACATGCATTTCTAAACCAAACTTATGGGATTCAAATACATTCTCATGGCTACCAATAGACATCTTCCAACAATACTTCTCTTTGTGTTGTTAGGTTTAGGTATATGTTCTGCCAAAAGATCCCTCATATCTCTTGAAGCACACACTTATGGTGGTCTTGTAACTGAAGGTTATGGTGGTGGAGGTGGCTCAGGTGGTGGTGGTGGTTCTGGATATGCATCTGTAGGGGAACATGGGGCTAATGCATATGGAGGTGGAGCTGGTAGTGGAAAAGGTGGTGGTGCTGGCTACGGTGGTATTGTTGGTGGTGGTGGTGGTGGTGGTGGTAGTGGTGCTGGGGGTGGTGCCGCTCATGTTGGAGGAGCTGGAGGTTTAGGATATGGCTCTGGTGGAGGTGAAGGAGGTGGCATTGGCTATGGTGGTGCCGCTGGAGTTGGTGGTGGTGGTGGTGGCGGTAGTGGAGCTGGTGGTGGTGGTGCCCATGCAGGAGGAACCAATGCTGCTGGATACGGTAGCGGTGGTGGTGAAGGTGGTGGTGCTGGCTCTGGTGGTGCTATAGGACATGCTGGTGGTGGTGGTGCTGGTAGTGGTGGAGGAGGTGGTTCAGGTTATGCTGGAGGAGCTAGTGGTACTGGATATGGTAGTGGTGGCGGTGAAGGAGGTGGTGCAGGTTATACTGGAGGAGCTAGCGGTGTTGGACATGACAATGGTGGTGGTGAAGGATATGGTTCTGGAGGAGGAAAAGGAGCTGGTTATGGTGGCGGAGGTGGTGGCGGAGCAGGTGGTGGAGGTGGAGCAGGGTCTGGTGCTGGTGGTGCTGGTTATGGTGGAGGTGAAGGAGCAGGGTCTGGTGGAGGTTATGGTGCTGGTGGTGCAGGATATGGAGGTGGTGGGGGTGGAGGTAGTGGCGGAGGTGGTGGAGCCGGTGGTGCTGGAGGAGCCCATGGAGGTGGATATGGTAGTGGTGGAGGAGAAGGAGCTGGCCATGGAGGTGGAGCAGGTATAGGCTCTGGTAGTGGTGGAGGTGGAGGTTCTGGTGGTGGCGGTGGTGGTGGCTATGGTGCTGGAGGTGTACAAGGTGGTGGATATGGAGCAGGAGGTGGAAGCGGTGAAGGGGGTGGCCATGGAGGTGGCTATGCTCCTTAAGAGTACCTTGTCACCATTTGTATTATTATTGTATCAATACAATTATCTATCTTAGCTATAATACTAAGAAAAATAACCTATAAATGAGGAGATGCTTATAGCTTATATGTATTGTATGAAACCTCATTGTTGCTCTTGTAATTGTCTAAATTGGTCATGTTCTTATGCAATAACTAGAAATCCAAAATGGATCATCCTAACCATATATGAGAATATTTGAATGGTTTTTGTTTAATGGCTACGTGCATGGATATTACACATTTATTAAACGTGAATTACGTGAGATTAATTTACTAAATATTTAGTTATTACTGATAGGTAATAATTAATCACTACTGTTTATTAATATTAATTAATAGTTGATGGTTGATATATATGATATTTTAATAAGATTTTGATAGTTATTATATTATTTAAATATTAAATAATAATTAAAAATATAATTTATTATTATTAAGTACTACGACTATTTTTCCCTTTAATATATGATATAAATTGATACAATAATAAAATTAGTAGTCAAAATTATAATTAATTATTTTAACATATGTTTATAATAATTTATTTTTAATTTTATAATATATGTTTATTATGTTTTTTTTCTTCTAAATATGAATATAGTAAATTTTTAATTTTTATGTATTATAATTACAATATTCATAAAAATTATTTGAAAGAAAATTTAATAGTAAGGATAATGTAGTCCAAATAGTACTTAAATTAAAATCATCAATAAGGTCGTGAGAAAAAATTTTAGATCAGAACTTTTGAAGTAGTAACTTATTGAGATTCCAACCGTAGGCTACTATTTATTCTCTTAATTAAATAAATTAAATTAATTATTAAAAGTGAAAAAAAAATTATCAATTAACTTTCAACAAATAATTCAAAAACTCTATAAATATTATTAAACTAGCTTTATATCAGCACTTTGTGCGACTTAAATTTTATTTTTAATGTGTATAATAATTTTAATTCTTAATAAATAAACTAAATCATGAAACAATTTATTAAAATTATTTTAAAAATAAAAAATAAATTCTCAATACCGCATAATTAAATTATTACCACTATTCATGATTATAAAGGAAAAAAAATGAATAATAACAATAAAATTTAAATATATTCTATAAATTATAAAAGGGCATAGTAAAAAAATTAAATGAACTAATGGAACTTGCAATATCAAGGGAAATTAGTCAATAAATATAAGGAAATTAAGCTAGTAAAAAATTTGGCTAAAAAAATTGCAAATTAGAAATCCCATAATTATAAAACCACAAATAAAAAAATATTTATTTAAATATTTAACATAATAGCTATTATTTAAAATAATGAAATAAATTTTTTTAAAAAGATTTACCTAATCATCAATTACAATCATCTCAGCTCTAATGAAATCTTGATTGTAGAATAATTGAACATTCTATAAGAGGGTAACTCGTACTTTAATCTTTAAATAATCATTATTAAAAAATAATACAATAAAAAGTATTATTTTAATAAAAATAAATATTAGCAAAATATAGTAAAAACTGTAAAATAACAATATAATAATAACAAACATTTCATGTCAACATATTGAAGTGTTGATAGATAGATCTTTGAAAAATGGAATAAAATATTGTAATATATTATAATTTTTATAACAAATCTTTGTTGCAACGTTAAAAGTTACAGATGTTTATAAATATTTTTTTTAGAAAATTAAAATTAATTTTAAAAACACTAATAAGAAATAGATAATAATTTAAATTGAAAAAATAGACAAACAAAAATATACGCAAAACACGTAATTAATAAGATGTCAAATATATATTCGCAACTAATAAAACAACTCCAATTGGCTTATTGAGTCTACGTAGCAAAAAAAAAAAAAAAAAAAAATTGGGGAGCAATTATGAATTTTTTGTCTCTTTTATATATATATATATATATATATATGAATAATAGTTTTAAACAATTTTTTTTTTAAATAATATTTAAAGTATAAGTGCATTTGATATTATTTCAATATTAAAAAATAAATAAAAATTGAAAATTGAAATAGAATGTGTATAAATTGATGTGGTATATACATTCATTGCATATATTTGTCATTAATATAAAAATAATGATAAATAAATTTATTGATACATGTGGCAAATACTTACTTATTACATTGCCAAATGTTCAACTCCAATTAAATTTGGCATCAATAAATATATTTTAAGTAGACTATTGAGTTCATATGGAAAAAACTCAATAAATAAGTTTTTAAGTGGTGAGCTTTTGTGATAATCTGTCTGCTTAATGTATATATAAAGACTTTCAAAATATCTTTATTATAAAGATGAGCTTAGTTAAGAATTTTTGGACTATGACATCAATCCTTATTTATTTTTTTTTATGTATTTTTCATGCATCGTTTCACATGTATTTTCATATACTTATATAAGTTAAAATATGTGATATGTGTTTATTTATGAGTTAGCTTAAATTTAAAACTTGAAATATATGAGAATAGATAAAACTAAGTGTAAATGAGTCCATATGATGATGTTTATATAATCTAATGCTTTAGCGGTAAACAACTTGATTATTTAATGTATTTTCATGTACATAAATTATTTAAAGTTAAATAGAATTATGAAATTCTTAAATGCATACTTTGAAAATTTAGGATATGAATTGGAGTTGAATGGAAGTGATTTGGTGATAATAAGTCATAACAAGTTATTACAAGTCATACAAGTTATAATAAGTCATAACAAGTCATAGCAAATCATAATAAGTCATAATAAATCATAACAAGTCACGATAAGTTATAGTAAGTCATAACAAGTTAAAATAAGTTATAGCAAGTCATAATAAATAATAATAAGTCATAGCAAGTCATAACAAGTCATAATAAGTAGTCATAATAGTAATAATTAGAAACTCTATAATTATGAATTGTTTCTCATTTTTACCTGAACTTCAAATATATTTTTTTTTCTTATTTATTTCTCCACCTATAAAGTCTTAGATTTTTTTTTTCTATTTTCTAAGATATTAATACTCTAATTAATACATTATTCCTAAAACAAAACACTCCAAAATTAACATTTAAAACCATATCAAAGGTAAATTTTTCAAAAACACCATTGTGAAGTAATTAAAGTGAATTATCTAAAATTTACCTTTTATTATGGATTAAAGTTATTGGTTATTAGATAAGTTATTTATGAGTTATGAATAGTTAATACGAGCATTTATAGCTATTACAAATGATTGATTGAAAGGTTAAGGCAAAATCATGAATAGTATAGTGAATAGTATTTATTTCTCTAATTTTTCTACTTTTTCTTTAAGAATGGTTAAATTGAAACTAAGAAATTTCTATTGTAATTCTAGAAAGTCTATTATTATAAGATTTTGACTTGAATAATTATGTAGGAAGAACACTAAATTATGACTTGAAGGCATAGAAATAGCTTTTGATGTTTAAGATAATTATAAGCTAAGTTATGTTATGTATGATGGAAAATGATTAAGTTTAAGAGTTGTTATACATGTAGCTTAAGATTCATGTGCATCATTAAGTCCATGTTAACTTAGTCTCATAATGGGGTAAAAGTTTTGAAGGGAATAAAGTGTTAATGCAAGAGTTAGTTCATATGATATTCATGAATAAATTGTAATACCATAATATTGATCTTGTATAGCTCGAGGAGGAGGAATGGGTGATGTTGGATCGTCCTCCTAATGATTTGGTTGGGAGTCTCCTATTTCTTTTTATAAGATGAGTGGAAAATTATATATATATATATATATATATATATATATATATAATGATTTGGTTGGGAGTCTCCTATTTTTTTTTTTGTAAGATGAGTAGAAAACTATATATATATATATATATATATATATATATATATATATACCAAGTATTCATGTTCATGTTGATTATGTTATTTCAAGCCAAGCCTATATGATAACATGTATGGTAATTCCTTATCTTCTCTATCCTATATCATGAAATTACCTATATGAATCTAAAATGACAGAAATCCCTAATTAATGAGGAAAACATCATACTACGTGCACATGATAATCTATAGATAAGATATATTATTTGGCCTTATTCGAGGGGTCCAAGCTCTAATCGTAAAACTTTATTAGTATGTGAATACATCATTTTGCACCTCATTTTGTATGCCTAGGTTTCTACAGGTTATGAAGCAAGTATTAGACTATAGCGAAGCAACCAAATTTCATTGAACCTTCGGGGCACCCCTGAGAGTTAGGCGAATCTGACTGAAGTCATCGCGCTCAAAATAGACCAAAAACAAACATGCAAAATTGGAGACCATAGGAGCCATTAGTGTTGTCGCCAACTGTTACTAGTGGCATCACCAAATGGGCTTGCAGCAGAGCCTTGCCTTGTTGGTGGTATCACCAGTAACTGTCCACGTGCCACCAGCCTTCATCACTGTTGCTGCCAGCTCTGTTTGGTGGCGCCGCCCAACCCATTATGCGGCAGCGTGTCCTCCTCTCACAGTTTTTGGACCATTTTATCCTTCCTAACCCTATAAATACCCCTCCTGCACCATTTCACACATCCCTTGACTTGTTAAGTTGATTTTTCCTTAGCAAGCATTCTTCTCTCCCTTAAAGTAATATTTTCTCATACACAGGTGGTTTAATTCTCCTTGAATTTAAATCATTCTTTTTAATTCTCTTTGAATTAAAGGGATTTGAAGTTAATTATGACCAATAAAGCCCTAAATAAGTTCTCTTTGAATTAATTTAGTAAGACGAGCATTTGTATCTAATTCCACTTCCCCAAACCTAAAAGTGAAACTTCGGTCTAGAAAAACAATCCTACCACTACCTCCTCATAAAAATCAAAGAAAAATATAATCAAACTTTCGAAATCAGACTCGTTATCATGAATCAGACCCTCAATCAGATCAAAATATATTTTTAAACTAAAATCAGATCCAAAACCTTTGCAAGAAGGGTAAACTACTTGAATTTTGATTCCATTCAAAAGGATACATAAGCATGATTTTAATCAAGCATCAAATCCAAAAAACCCTAAAATCATTTTTCCTTTTTATTTGCTTTAAATTCATTTATTTTGGAGTTTTGTGACTTACCTAAAACCCACAAGGGCAAAAGTTAATATCTCATATTTGAATTGGGAAATGTGTGATTAAGATAGAACTCATAAGGATTAGAGTTAATATCCTTAATTATCAGATATGTAATAATTTAGATTCTTCACTGCTTTACGATTTATTTACTATTTTTTCATATAAATGTCATGCATATTAAATTGCTTATGAAAATATATTTTAAAGTCAGAGTTAATTAAAAGTCAAGTTCAATTTTCTTAAACCGAAAGCCTAGTCCTCAAATCTGAACTTGGTTCGAAGGTCTAGTGTATTTTATTTGTGAGATTTAAATTAAAGTCATTTTTTAGGTTTTTACCTTATATTTTTCATTAAAAAATAAATTAAGATGACGATTCTCTGAAACATTTTTAAAAATCAAAAAATGATAAACAAAAAATCATCAGCATTCATCTTTGTAAAACAAAAAACGACAACCGCTTCTGCTTGGGACCGAGCTCCAAATGAGCGTTCTAATTCCTCCAGTGAACCAGAGTGACTCTCAGGCGAGGTCTCATGATTGTCAACTTTGTGGGGGACAAACCATTTTTAAAGAAAATGAGTAAAATGACTACAAATCGGTTTGAAAAATATTTTTCAAAGAAATTTTAACTTGACTTTCATGTTAAATATGACTTTGCATTGCATGCATCACTACATGGACTCTTTGTCCACTAGTAGCTACGAATTTTAGCTCTTAGATCGCTAGTAGCATTAATCCAACAACTCTCTTTGAGTATGTTTGGAGATAGCGAAAGTATCTAATCCGCGATGAATCCTTAATCATTTTCAAGTGTAACGAGCATGTAACACTGTTGGATTCACGCAAAACCTTTTTTTTATATGTGGTTAGGTATATAACTGCTCTAATGTGACGGGACCCTTTTATCCAAGCCACCTAGACTTCATGTAGTTGAACTTTAGAACTTGACTCTAGGACCCTTGAATCGTAATAAATCATATGCCATGTTCACGAAATAGATTTTCTACATGCACACATGCCATGTCCATGCATATACCATACCTCATAGACTTGTGAACTAAGAACCAAAGAGTCAGTAGTTAAACCCTAAACAGTTTCCAAATCAAAAAACCCGAACAATCAAACACTTATCCAAGAGTTGTACATACCCGACTTGTACCCCAAACAGTGTGAAACTGACCCACTCACTAGTAAACCTGAACCATTCAAAAAAGAAAACCATGTAAATAGTGAACCTAACCCACTTAACATATCCACCTAAAACAGTGGAACTGACTCACTTACCCGAAAACTGTCTCTCCGATCAAATAGTAAAATTGATCCAAAAACCTGAACAGTGGACTCAACCCACTAAACAAAAAATTATATATCTAGCCAAATCAATGAATCTGTCCCATCAATCAGAAGATTGTGTACCCGAAAGAAAGTGTTTATCAAACTTGTACCTTAAATAGTGAACCAAACAAACACCATACCCTTTATAGTAAAGTCGACCCACCAAACTAAAAGCCGTACATATCAGACTTGTACGTATTATGATGAAGCTAACCCACTCACCCCAAAATCGTACCCATTATAGTGAATATGACCTACCAAATAGATTACCAATCCCCTCTCAACCTCAATGATCATCAAACCAATCTAAGTCATTTTCTTTCCAAAGCATCCTTCCTCAAAAAGTGGGCTATCTCTTCAAATCATGGTCCTTCCAAAAATGGGTCATCTCTACAAAAGTCTAAATCACCCTTAGGAAGCCCAATTCAAAATAACCTCATCATTTCGATCAAGGCTAAATAGAATGCCAAAATCTCTCAAAACAATCAAGTCATCCTTTGTTCAAAAGTAGGACATCCTACTAAAACTTCGATCACAAATCTAATATATCACTTACACCTCAATACCTTAACGGTTTAGGTCAGCCTTTTATTGGTTCAACATACCCAATTTATCAAAGCATGTATGCCTATATTATACTTAGGGTGCACTTCATAAATTGCCATCTTAACACCATAGTTGTTTACATTAATCTTTCACTAGTTCAAGGCATCCAGTCTATAAAAGCATTCATAATTTTTGCATGCCTAGACTAGAAATAGACTCAAAGTCTCAACTTGCATCAATCAAAACTTTTCAAACCCTCCAAGGGTAATTGCATATTTCAACCTAGAACGGAGCTAGGTTTGCTTTTTCAAAAAAAAAAATTGGTTGTCCCAAGGTAGCTTAGGTTTTTACTTCTAGCCTAGCATAGAGTTAGTACCCTACATCTCATCAAATTTCTTTCAATTTAGAGCATCCTAAATTACATTACATCAAACTCTTTTTTAGTTGTCTGGCAACAATGCCGCCTATTTAAAATTCCATAGCAACAAAGACACCTTTTCAAAGTTCCATTGCGATGATACCACCTTTTTCAAATTTGAGACATCTCAGATTTCAGTAAACTCTTTTCAAATTTAGGGCATCCTAAATTGCAACATATTATTTCTTCAGACTTTGAAAAATTTTACTAAGTCACTCGTCATTTCCTCTGACTTAAAGGTTTAGAAGTCACATATCATTTTCTCAACTTTTAAAGATACTTGAAGTCTCGCTCATTTCATTTCCAACTTGTAAAGATATCTGAAGTCGAGCCCGTCCCAAAATCATTTTAAGCTCAAGCAGCATTTGGTAAATAAAAATTATTTTTAAGTCCAAATAGCCCTTGGTAAAACAAAGTCATTTTAAGTCCAAGCAACTCTTGGCAAATAAAAATCATTTTAAGCCCAATTAGCCCTTAGCAAACTAAATCATTTTAAACCTAAGTAGCCCTTGACAACTAAAATCATTTTAAATCTAAACAGCCATTGGCAAAATAAAATCATTTTAAACTCATGCAACCATTGGCAACCAAAATTCATTTTTCACCTGATTTCATCTTGAAAAATATTTGAAATAAATATCTATTTTTCACTTAATTTTATTATAAGTCATGTTTGAAATAAATAAATAAAAAATCTTTTTCATCCGACTTTATCCTGAAAGATGCCTGAAGCCAGATCCCTTTCTTAAAAAAAAAAAAAAACTCTAAACTCTCATCTTATGTGCTTAGCATAGCACCAGTATCAACTTTTACCTTGTGTGCTTAGTATAGTATCAATATCATCTTCAACACAACATTTTTATCAGCCTAGTATAAAGTTAGGATCCCTCATTCTGAAACCTATAACAGAGTTAGGTTTCTCCTTTTCTATAGTCAACTATCCTAAGATTAGGATTCACATTTCCATTTAGCATTAGCATAAACCTATAACAAAATTGGGTTTTTCTTTTCTAGAGTTGGTCATCCTGGGGCATCCTTAGGATTTATGTTTTCTAACCTATAGCAGAGTTAGGTTTTCGATTTCTAAAGTCAACCATCCTAGGTTATTCTTATAAGTCACATCTTAGATCTAGCATAGTATCCTCCCTAAGGGTATCCTTAGGATCTTTTAAGAACTTTCTAAGGTAGCATTAGGATATCTTCCTAAGGGCAGCCATAAGAGCTTTTCAGACCTTCTTAAGATAGCCTTAGCTATAGGAGCTTTTCAGACCTTCCTAAGATAGCCTTAGAAGTTTTTTAGATCTTTCTAAGATTGCCTTAGGATACCTCCCTAAGGGCAACCTTAGGAGTTTTTCAGACCTTCCTTAGATAGCCTTAGGAATTTTTCAGACCTTCTTAAAATAGCCTTAGGATACCTTCCTAAAGGTAGCCTTATGAGCTTTTTTAGACCTTCCTAAGAGAGCCTTAGGATACCTCTCTAAGGGTAGCCTTAGAAATTTTATCACACCTTAGGATACCTCCTTAAGAGTAACCTTAGGAGGTTTTTAGCCTTAGGAATCCTCCCTAAGATAGCCTTAGGAATCCTCCCTAAGGGTAGTCTTAGGAGCTTTTTCAGATCTTCTTGAGATAACTTTAAGATACCTCTCTAAGGGTAGTATTAGGAGATTTTTCAGACCTTCCTAATATAGACTTAGGATGCCTCCATAAGGGCGGCCTTAGGAGCTTTATCAAATTTTTCTAAGATAGCCTTAGGATATCTCTCTAAGGGTGGTCTTAGGAGCCTTATCAGGCCTTCCTAAAATAGCCTTAGGATCTTTTCAGAACTTCCTAGGATAGCATTAGGACATTTCCCTAAGGGCAACCTTAGGAGCTTTTTAGAACTTTCTAGGATAGACTTAGGATCTCTTTGCCCAATTTGATCGTGGTAGCCTATGTTCACTATTATCATCATTACTTCTCAAGAAAAGTAATCATGATGAGGGGTAGCAGTGAACATGTAATTTTACACCCCTGATCCTATTCGAGACAATGTCAGACTGATTCATATCAACCGAGATTCAAACCGCCTCTGAAACGACCAACTAGAGAAAGAACTAAGTTGGCAGCAGCGCCAAAGAAGGCAGGTGGCAACGCCAAAGAAGGTTGGCAGCAACACCAAAGAAGGTTGTTGGCATCACTAAAGAAAAATGGCGGCAGTACCAAAGAGGGTTGTAGGCAGCGCCAAAGAAGGCTGGTGGCGCCACCAAGCCTCTTTGGCGGATCTGCTAAGAGGACTTAGCGACAGCCACCAAGGGCACTGGTTGACCATTCCTTGGTGGTGTTGTCAAGCCTCCATGATGGCGCAGCCAAAAAGGCTCGGTGGCAACTCCTTTTTTCTTATTCCAAATTCATCCTTTCTTGTTTCCCAACCTTTCCCCCTATAAATATAAGGTTCTACAACGTCCAAAATTTACACCAGAACTATTAGATTGATTTTTCTGTAGTTGATCTCCCTTCTCCCTCCAAAATCAATTTTCTTTAACATAAACGGTTCACTTCTCTTTGATTTCGAACCAATTTCTTCAATTCTCTTTGAGTTGGAGAAATATAAGACCATCACTTTGAACTTAATTTGACTAATTAATTAAAAATTAATTTGAACATTTGGACTAATTTGATTATCCTAATGAAAAGTGGAACTCTGATCTAGAAGAACTCTAAGATGCCCTTTGTCCAAATCGTGAAGCAAGATGTTGTTTATAAACTCAATCTTTTCAAGTTAATACATTATATATTGAACTTCTCTTCTTCTATCTTTCTTTAATTTGGTAAAGTATCAAACTAAAAAATAATTAATTGCATCTCACTTTTTTTACATTTCTTTAATTTGGTAAAACATCAAACTAAAGAACTAAAACTTTATAAAATAAAAGAGGTAAAGTTAGACTTTTCTGAAAATCAGACCTAACTCCTTTGCAAAAAGGGAGTACTACGTGGATTTTGATTCTCATTCAAAGCGACACGCAAGCAAGCTGTTTTATAATTTCAAATCTAAAAACACAAAAAACTCTCATTTTTCTTAATTTATTTTGTATTTGATTTTATATTATTTTGGAGAATGTGTGGTTAACCTAAAATCCATAAGGGCTAAAGTTGATATCCCCTATTTTTTGGATTTTATGTAATATTTAATTTCCTTCACTTTACTTTTGCTTTTTTACTTTATTGTTTATGTTATGAACATTGAAAATAAAATGCCATTCTTATAACTTGCCTGCCCATAAAATATCTTTTTCATAAATTATAAGTTAAATAAAGAGTCAAATTGGAGTTATTTAAAATCAAAAACCTAGTCCCTGAGCTCAGTCCTAGTTCGAAGGTCTAGTGATTTTATCTTTGAGTTAATTTGGAGTCAAGATTTTGGGTTTTCCTTTCTTTTTCCTTAAAAATGAAGGTGGCGACTCTACAATAATTTCAAAATAAAAGTTAAAAAAATAATTTATAAATGTAAGGCAAAAATTATCTTTATTGCGTGCAAAATCACTCAAATGAGCATTTCGATACTCGGACGAAGCCTCACACTCCATGCCATGAGTTATTAGAGTGTGAAAGGCGTTACACTTCTATAACGGGCTTGAATGCTCTGTTCTCTTTAATCCTGTCAAATAATCTTTAAATAGATACAATAATATTTTACAAAGTATAAAACTTAATTATCCAACATTAAGCTAAATTAATTAAATATTTTATTAACCATCATCAAAATCATTAAAAGGTCAACACGGTATTTTTTTATGATCCAACCTTGAGAGAGAAGAGGTTTTCTTAGTGAGAGAGAGAGAGCGCTTACTATCATAGGAGTTTGCTTGTTTGAATGAGTGGGTAATCTTTCTATTTTTAGGCTAGGAGTGGATAGACATGTGTCAACATCTCTATGGTATTGAGAAGTGACAGAGTCTAAATTGATTAGACATATAGTCCTTCTTATACCAATCTTCTGACATCCTACAGTACCTGAGTACTGTATAGCGGTGACATCCTGAGCTCTTATATAAATCTCTTTTTCTGGGGTGAAGGCTGCAATGGAGCTCTTCTCTAGAAAAAAAAAAAAAAAAAACAATGAAATGCTCATATTCTAGCAAGAGGAGCTCATACTCGATCTCTGAAAGATCTTTGTGAGGCTCAACTTCTCGTAAAACTCGTCTTTTGAAGATTGCTCAAGGCGCTGTCAATATTGAGTGATAAATCGAGCTCGAAGCCTCAATCATAGAGCTCGAATTTGGAAGGGTTCAAGATCGAAGATACTTTATATTTATGTTCTCATACTCTAAAATACCATTCTTGAGCTATAGTCTTTTTGCGCTTTAGTTATTCCAATCTAAACCTATAAAACTCATTCATTTAAGATTGAGTTTGCGGAGTCGAATGCCCAACTTCAAACCTTTATATTTATTTCTCATTAGCTACAAGCATAAAACAACAAAAGTAACATAAATAAAGGACACTTCAATTTTTCACGATTATGTTTCATAAGTTGTTTCTTTTTTTCACATGCATGTCTAATTACACTGGTCACTAATATCAGTTGTTATTATACTAATCAAAATCAATCTTTTAGTAGGACAATATAACGAACATTTAATTGGCATGAGCTATATGATAACCATAAGACAAAATAATAAAATATGGAATGTATAAGAGAACAAAAAATTTATATACATCAAAGATTAATGGGTTTAATTTAATTGTGTCTCTAACACCCAACAACTAACTTAATCCATTTAATAAAGTGAAAAGTCATGAGTTGTTAGTTGATCGCAAAACTTCATTTTAAAGTTTTTTTATCATCTGATAACTAATATGATACTTTTATTTTATATATCACCTCTATCATATTGCCCTTTATAAAAATATTTTTTTTCTCAAATTAAATTTTTGTGTGATAAGTTCATTTATAATTATTTATAAATAATCAATAATTATTATAATATTATTTATAACATTTAAAACAATTGCTATATTCACATTTTAAAAAATATTATAAAATACATAAATATTAAATATTATTTCTTAATTAGTTAACGCCTTTATTTTCATAATATAATAAAATTGAAAATAATAGATATAAATATTTGTAAAAATAATCATATTCATATAGTTAGTTTACATCTCAATAGTAATCACTATTAAATTTTTACTAATATTTATAATTTAACTATTATTTGTCTTCAGTTATCAATAACAGTCACATGCTATTAGCTAATAAAAATAATTAAATCAAATAGATATTTAGTTTATAGTATATAATATATGAATGGCAGCTCCATAATTAAATTCACAAATAATATAAAATTTGTAGTAGAAGTGCTCTAATTTTCCAACCAATTGTTCTTTAAGTTCAGCTCAATACTGATTATAGGAAATACCTAAAATTCATTCTTACAAATTAAAGTTATAGATAGTATATATAATTAAATATAATGAAATATAATGTAGAAAATTTAAAAAAAATTAATTAAATTATATTATATTTTATTGAATTAGATGTACCAAACATAGTATTTGATGTATAAACTCAACGATAGTGATAAAACCAGAAAAAGCCTTGTTGCTAGTGGGAGTGAGTTTGGGTTATATAATGAGTAAATATTCCGTGTCGCACTATAGAAAGATATATCCATCCAACACAAAGCATAACCCAAAATATCAATAATATGTAGAAAGTAATATGTAAAACCATATTTGAATATGCAATTTAAATTTGATAAGCAATCATTTTAAATATAAAACTTAAAGTTACTCGAATGCATTAAGGGTCAATTAGTGTAATTTATTTGCACAATTCAAACATGAACATGTTTGATTTTCAAATATGACCTATTTGACTATAATAATAATAATTTAGATTTATTTTAGATCTATATCTCTGCACTTGCTAACATTTACTCCATATGTATTTTCCTATAATTATTGGGAAATGGAGGACAGCAAATAAGCACACTTTGGTAGAGAATGGGAGAGAGAGAGACTATACACAGTGTTAGTGTTAGTGACTTAAGTGTAAATCATATACTTTTTTATTTTATGATTATGAGAGCATGCTTTGTATATTGGACTAGAAAGTGGGGGCAGCCAATTTTCCTTTTGCATGTGCCTCAGCCACTCTCTATGGAAAGATCAATGCTTTGGACCCCATTCCAATTTCTATAAATACCCATCTTCATTTTCATGCTTCAAACCAAGCTCTCGTGGGAAATTCATCAAAATCTTCCCCATGGCTACTTACAAATTTCTTTTTTCACTTTTCTTTGTTTTGTTAGGTTTGGGCATTTGTTCCGCCACTAGAGGCAGAGCCCTCCTCAATCTTGACTATGGCATTGGTCATGGAGGAGGAGGTGGTGGAGGCGGTGGCAGCGGTGGTGGTGTTGGTTATGGTGCTGGAGGTGAACATGGGGTAGGATATGGAAGTGGTGGTGGACAAGGTGGTGGTGTTGGTTATGGTGCTGTCGGTGGATATGGAGGTGGTGGTGGAGGTGGTAGCGGTGGTGGAGTTGGTTATGGTGTTGGAGGTGAGCATGGTATAGGATATGGAAGCGGTGGTGGGGAAGGTGGTGGCCATGGAATTGGTTACGGTGGAGAACATGGAGCTGGATATGGGAGTGGTGGCGGAGGTGGAAATGGTGGTGGTTATGGTGGTGCTGTGGGAGACCATGGTGCTGGTTATGGAGCTTATCATGGGATAGGTTATGGAAGTGGCAGTGGTGAAGGTGGTGGAGTAGGATATGGTGGTGGTGGTGGTGGTGGTGGCAGTGGTAGTGGTAGTGGTGGTGGATATGGTGCTGGAGGTGAGCATGGTGCAGGGTATGGAGGTGGAAGTGGTGGTGGCGCTGGTGGTGGCTATGGTGGTGGTGGGGAACATGGCATAGGTGGAGGATATGGTGAAGGAGAAGGTGGTGGTCATGGTGGTGGAGCTAGTGGTGGATATGGCGGTGCTAGTGGAGAATATGGTGGAGGTGGTGGTGGAAGTGGTGCTGGTGGTGGTGGTGGTGGAGGTTATGGAGCAGGAGGAGAACATGGAAGTGGATATGGTGGAGGAGAAGGAGCTGGTCATGGTGGCGGAGCTGTTGGTGGATATGGAAGTGTTGGTGGAGGAAGCGGTGGTGGAAGTGGAGGAGGAGGCGGTGGAGGTTATGGAGCAGGAGGAGCACATGGAGGTGGATATGGTGGAGGAGAAGGAGGTGGTCATGGTGGTGGAGCTACTGGTGGATATGGTGGTGTTGGTGGAGGAGGTGGTGGGGGAAGTGGTGGAGGTTATGGAGCAGGAGGAGTACATGGAGGTGGATATGGTGGAGGTGGAGGAGAAGGAGGTGGCCATGGGGGTGGAGCTGCAGGTGGTTATAGTGGTGTTGGTGGCGGTGGCGGTGGCTCTGGAGGTGGCAGCGGTGGTGGTTATGGTGCTGGAAATGTGCATGATGGTGGATACGGAGAAGGTGGAGGTCAAGGCAGTGGCCATGGAGTTGGCTATGCGCCTTGAGATCAGTATCTTTCCATAAATAAGATAATGTCATTTCATCTTGCATGAAAATAATATTAATAAAATATTGGTTAATTAGGATCTTCTTCAATAATAATTATTATGTAAAAGCTAATTAATTGAATGTTTTCATGAAGTTGTATCAGATTATATAGCTAATGTGATTTCTCTATATATTAATTTCTTTTAAGAAACAATCGAGTTTCTATAACAATAACATATATATATATATATGAACTTTTTGTTTAGACAAACGAAGTATAAACAATATTCAAATTATTAGACTTGCCTACTCTAAAAGTGTGTCTCATTTTTAAATTGAAAATAACATAAAAATATAAAATTAATATTTTCATACCAAAAATGATAAAAAGTATTCTTAAAAAATTGTTAACAATAAGCTTTTTCTACACTAAATACATATACCAATTCAATCAATCATAAATCTCTAAGAACGAGGGAAACGGTTGTCTCTAACATTTTTCGAAAACCCTAATATATATTATATATTATATAAAAATTTTAATAAATATTATTATTCGCCACCAAACTCCTATTAAAAAATTATATTGCCTTCTCAAAATAAAAGAAAATCTCATAGTCAAATGTTAAAATGAATGCAAATTATCATTTATTAATAATAACAAAAAAAAATTCAAAAATTATTAAGAGAAGATTATGAAATTTTTTATTGAAAAAAGTAAAATTTTTTTATAAAAAATATAAGGATATTCTTGATATGAATGCTTAATATATGATAAGTTAATGTTTATCTCATTATAATAAAGATTTTATTAATTACAATGAAATAATATTATCAAATTGAAATATTTTTATCTTTATAAACTCATACTTGTAGTAAATGAAAATTTGATTGAAAAATATGTAATTGAGTTATTTGTTTTTATCATGTGTTATATTAGAAATGATAATTTTATCTATTTATTGGAATACTCAATCCGATTCAATTTTTTCATACCCTTTTAATAAATCAGGTGGAGTGAATTTTTTAATTTAAATTCGAGTTGGATTTAGGCTGGATATGGTATCCATTTCAAATCTTAATCAAGTATGTATATTTTTTTAATATATAATAATTTATAATTATTTTTGTATGAAATATAAATTATATTATATGTATATGTAAAAAATAATATAAATATAACAAAATAACACGAAAAATATTTTTTAAAGAGAAAAAAATATATATATTAATGAGTATTATCTGCTACGCCTTGTTTTACCTTATTACGAAGTGTAGAGAGTGATAGAACATGTATTTATATTTTTATACGAGTCAGATTTAGGTTAAAATTCATTTTAAATTTAACCCATTGTCTTCTCTAATTTAGATCCTATATTAATAGTTACAAAACATTTAATATTGAAAAATTTTGTTTACTTGCAAATAAATTTTATCCGGTAAATTTCTTTAAATAATAAAATTTTTATTGAAAAGTTTAATTAGAACCCTTTAAATTTAATGTTGGTCAAAAATTAAGATTTACGAAAGGTATAAACAATCTCATATTTATATTAAATTTTGGTAAAGATAAGAAAATCAAATATTTATCATTTTGTTGATAGATTAATTCAACTTATAATTTTGTATTAACTTTACTTATGTCTATTAGAATAATAAAAAAATATATTTTCTAATTATGAAGAAAGTCAAAACAAAATTATACAATATAATAGAAGATAATTTTGTTATAAATTCATTGTTGACTTATATATATATATATTGAGAAAAACATAAAGAGAGAATTTAATACTAATTTTATTATTTATGCATTGACGTAAAAAAAAATAATCAATAGACATAATCTAAAATAATTAATGTTAATAAATATGTAAATTATCATTATTTTATTTTAGTATTTTAATTTTATTTTAAAAATGTATAGATAAAATATAATTTTTTTTATTGGTAATTATGAACATTTCCCTTTGATATAAAAAATATATTTTATTATTAGTCAAAATATAAATTTTTGGAATTTTTTATTTATTATTTTAGGAAAATTATTTTCACCTCAAATCCATCACTATATCTAATAATATATCCAATAAAATAAGAATATATAAAATATATTATACTAAAATTAATTAAAAAATTAAAAAAAAATTACAATAAAAAGTTGTTAAATTTTTTCTTTTGAAAAAGAAAAAACTGATAAATGCACCATAAAATGGGCAAAAATTGATATTATTATATGAGCAATAATTACATATCTAAAACCTATAAAAGCCGATACATGTCTTAAAAGTAAATACATATTTTATTGAATAATAGATTTAGAAATGATATTTTTTTCTAATATTAAAAAAAATGCACAATAAAAACCACAAAGTAATTAGGGATTATCTTATTACATAAAAAGAAATGAAAGTATTAATTAACTATTTAATTATTTTGATAATTGTGATACTAATTTAGTCATTGAGAATGTCCTTCCATCCATCAGAAATCATAAGCTGTGGAGTTGGTATCAAAGAGGCTGGTGATTCACTTGGAGTGAATTCTCCATTATCAATCATTGGTTGCCCTCTTATCATATCTGCCTCTCCATTTTCATTCATCATAAACATATTACATGGAATTCTCTTAGCAAAGAATTCTCTGTTCCTTTTGTGATGTCTGCACTTACCAAACATAAAATTAAATAGATAGTTCTAACTATTTTTATAAATTATTAAATAAATATTCAATTTGATTTAAAAAAAAAAAAAAAAAGGAATTGTCTCCATATTACCCTTAATTACCTATCAAATACCACCCATGTGGCATGAAGGCTTGTGATTTTTTCAACCACCATCAATCTCAATGGAAATCCCATTACAACTTCCTTTTGCAGCACAACCTGCATTGCATGTGCATTATTTTAAGGATTAAATTAATAGTATGTCTTCTTTTTTCTTAGAATAAAATTTTAGGTGTAAAATATATAATCTTTATTATAACTATCGATTTTTCTAATAAATACCTTAAAATTACTTACATTTAATAAAAAAATTAAAGATTTTCATAAAATTATACTTAATTATAATTATAGTCATTGTAAATAATAGTTTAAATTAGTTAATTTTCATTCATTTAATTTATTTTTATATTTATTTATTTAATTATATTTAAATTATTATATTCTAACCAATACTCTCATGATACCAGTTAAGACAAAATTACCTTATTTTTAGTAACAATGAATAGGTTACTAATTACATACCCCAAATCTTTTGCAGAGATTTACTACTTGTTGAAGCTTTAGATATTTAGAGTCCATCTTTGCATCACTTGTCTCTTCTGCCAGAGATAATTCTTCAAACTCTACAGTCCAAACTTCTTGGGTCTTTGAGGATACTAAAGAGCAAATATACACCAAGTTATTTATATAATATAAAATTTAATTATATTATATTAAATTTCATAAAATGAATATTTTAATTTATATTAAAATAAAAGCATAAAATTGTAAATAAATTTCATAAAATTAATTTATATCAAATAGACTCTAAAGTTAAACAAAAATTTATTATTGAATCAATTAATTCTCCAACCTTTTTACTTTATAATGTCAAAAGTACAATTTTTAATATGATTTGTCTAATTATTATTTTAAAAATATTAGTTAAAAATTAAAAATTTAGGTTTATTAAATAAATAAATTTAAAAATAAAATAAATAAATAAAAAATAAATATTTTATTACTTAAAATAATAGTGATTATAACGAAATATAATTTTATTAATATCTATATTTTTTTCATATCAATTATTTTTTTATATTAATTTTTTTATATTTTTTAATATAATAATTTTTAATTATATTTTATCTGAAATAAATATTCTTAATAAATGTCTTTATAATATTTATTAGAAAAAGTGATTTTAATATTTTATTTTTATGAAAAAAAAATCAAATAAGTAAATTAAATATGATTTAATTGGTTTTGTCACTCTCTTTAAAAATGTCAGAGGTGATAGGTCTCATTTTTTATTAAAAATTTATTATTAGACCATTCAGAACTCTGGTGCTTCTGTTTTTGTAGTGTAGAAAGTTAAAAATTTCAATTTCAATATAAAAGTTATAAAAATCAAATTTCAATATTTCATTTATGATTAAAAGAAAAATCAAATAAGCCAATTAAATAAAACTGATTGATATGGAGAGTACATTGAAGATTTCAATTTCAAATCTTTTTATCCACATGAACAGGGGCGAGAAAACACTGCAAAAACCTACAAGCTAAAATCAATCTAATTGAATTGATTCATTCAAATTTACAATATGATTTAATTTTTTATGAATTTCGATTTATTCGATTTGATTTTTTTTTTTAAAGATTTAAAATAACGGAATTATTAAATTTTATATATATTATATATTTATTTTTTATATATATTTTAATAATTATATATGTATTTTATTAAAAAAATGACATAACTGAAATATATTAATTTAATTCGGTTAAAATTTCACTAATTTAATAATAGTTATTAAAAAGAAAATAACCTGTCATGAATTTTTTTTTTAAAAAAGATCAAATAAAAAATTGGGAATATAGACATAGGACATATATTGAAATTACATGTAAATAAAGTTGTGTGGGAAGATTAATTAGATAATATACTCACAAGGAATATTAAGCCATGGCATGATTCCAAGAAGAGTGACAACACCACCAGCAACCATAATATTCTCAAGAGCCCATCTAAGAGGTTCAATGGAGAATTCTTTGAGAGCATCCATAACTATGACACCATGTGGAGTAGTATTTGCAGAGCCAGGAGATTGTTGGCTAATAAGAGCATCTTTTAGTGATTTCTGACTGCTAGTAAAAGACATTGGCTTTGCTTGGAACCTACTTTCTCTTCTTCTAAATGAAACAACCATATTGTCAAGTGATTATTATTACCTTAAAAATAAAAAATTAAATTAAACAAAGAAGAGAAAAAATAAAATTTTATTTCCTATAGCAAATAATACTAATTATTAAAATTGCAAGGGAAGGATTAGTGTAGACCTCTTGTAATCTATTTATAATTAGTTGTATGATTGTCATTAGCTGAAAATTTCCTTGGATTTAGATAAAATCTAAGATAATCTTGTTCTTGTTTATATAATTTTTTAAAACAAACTAAGCTATTCTTTTAATTAAAGATGCTAATTTTTAAAGTTTAAGAAGAAAGTATTAACAAATAGACAAGTTGTTTGTCCTATAGGCTAATGGTATCATGACACGTCAATGCCATTAATTTTGGCACTATTAAGGTTGAAATAAACAATATAACCTTGTTATTGGCAAATTCGAATTCCTCTACATCATCAAGGGAATATTAATTTGGATCTAATTCATTAAGGACACATTTAGATTTTTAAATTAAAATTAAAATTTGTATTCAAAGTGAATTTTTTTTATCAAATATCAATTAGATGTTTATGTTATATTTGATTTAATTTTATTAAAAAATTTACTTCATTTGTAAATAAATTCTTATATTTGATATATTAAATAATAAATATATAATTCATTTCAAATAAAATGAATATTGTATTTGACATAATTTTAAAATTTATTTTAATATTTTACTTGATCAAAAATATTTTTATAAATGTATTTATTTATTTATTTATTTTCTTTTTAAAAATTTTATATTACATTAATGAAAATATAATTATTTAAAACTAAATTTAATATTTATTAATAATATCTTTTTATATATATTATGTTTTTAAAGAAAATATAATCTTTGTTATAAATAATTAAATTTATTAAGGATTTTATATTTATAAAAAAAATTTAAAAAAATCAGAAAATTATGTATTTAATTGAATAAAATAAATTTGAAAGGCATAATTATATATTTCATTATAATATTAGAGCATCTAAATATAGACAACTATATATGTATATTTTACTTATATTTATGGGCTTACATTTATTATTATTTAAGAGAAATAAATTATTTAAAAAATTTCATTGTAATTTCATCTAAGATTTCAATTTAATTAATATTTATCTTAATTTTTAGTAAACTATAATCTTAAAATATTATTTAATCATAAAATCTAATTTATACTTAAAAAAAATTATGAGATTCGAGTTAAAATTTTGAGTTATAATTAAATTAAATAATAAAAATAATTAAATTATTAATTTTTTCTGAATTTATATTAAGTGGAGCTAATTTTCATAATAATTAGGACAGATAAATTATAAAACTGAAAATCTAACATTATATACTACAAGTAATTAAATATGATTGAAAAAAAAAATTATTATTTTAAAATATTTATAATTTATATTTTCTGACATCCGATTAAAAAAAATTATTAAATTATTATAATTTTAAAATAAAAATAAAAAAAATATTTTAATATGAAAAAAAATAAAAAATAATAAAGTAAATATAATAAAAAATTAAAAAAAATTAAATATGTTCTTAAAAAAATTATATATATTAAAAAAAAAGAGGATTGAGTCATTTTCAAAAAAAATTTGAAACAATCAATTAATAAAATGAGAGAAATATTATAATTAATAAGAATATTTTAATTTTTTAAAATTTATTAATTTAAAATTGTGGATTCATTAAAAAGTATTAACTGATAAGATTTAATTTAATTATTTTTAATTTTATAGATTTAATTATTTAAAATTTTAATGAATTTGAATTTAAAATAAATACAAAATTATAGATTTATAAATGAATTTCATAAAACTTTATAAAATTCAATTATACCAAATAAGGGATTAATATAAAATTTAAATATTTTTTAATTATAATTTCTCATTTATCCAATTACACCTAAAATATACGATTTGAGATTTCAACTGTTAAAGAAAATCTTCATAAAATCCATGAATTTTCCTTTCATGAAGGTATCGGTATTCTAATTTTGGAGTTTTATTATTTCTACATGGATTGATAATGAAGATTTTTAATGAGAATCGTAAATCAAATATTTGTAATTTTATTATCATTATCAAGCTTTTTTTATAAATATTTTTGGAATTTATATAATTTTGAAAACGTTAAATTTAAATGATAGTCTTTTAAATTAAAAAATTCAATTATATAAAAATTCATTTAATATTTTATTAAAATTTATATTTTAATACTCTCATCCATCTGAGATTTATATTTTAATATTTCTTTCAAATGACAATTGAATCAAAATAATTTTTTATTAATTTTAATTGACATTTATAAATTTATAATGAGAACTGAATTAATAAAATTGAGATTCCAACAAAAAAGAAAATAAATTTAAGAGTTCATTAACAGACGAAAGATAATTGCAAAAAGAGCAAGAATTAAAATTAAATTAAATCTATAATATATCTGAAATTAAAAAAAAAAATTGAAATTTTAGTCTGGATTAATGAAATTGTAATAGTTGTATAGATTTTTTTTCCACTCTGATATTATTTTACAGATATTATTAGAAGTATATATAATTTTGAGAGTATTAATTTTAAAAATTAACTATTTAAGTTAAAAATTTAATTATATATAAACTCATTCTAATACTTTATATTTAATACATATAAAATTTATATTTAAATAAATTTATTTGAAAATATGACCGTTGTTATGATATAACCACCAAGTAAATTGTATATATTATTATTATGTCAAGTCAATTGTTTTGATAATATTATCTTTTTTATTAGTAGAAATTATTTCATATTTAATTATTGCCAATTAATCCAGATTCAAATAGAAAAAATTAATTTTAGAGATAAATATTGATTATTGTATTTACAGAAATTTAAATTTAAGACCGCTATTTAAGTGGTCAGAATTTCGAACAAGTATTGGTAACAATATAATAAGATTGTTTATTCCATCTAAAAGAACAAATAAAGGAAAAGAGCTTCTCTTTAAAACAAATATATATTTTATGCTACCATTTTTTTTTTTTACCTACAGTGAATCATTCTTTTATATTTTTCCATGATATTCTGATTTTGTTCTTATTTTGAACAGATCTATTTTTTTATATATATTTATTCCCTTTTTAGTAGTTTATTTTTTATTTTTTATCCTCTTTATAGTTTTTTTTTTTCATTTATGGTGAATTTTTATTTTTATATTGATTTCTAAATTAGTCAATAATACAATCAAAATTATAAATTTTACTTATAACATTAAATCTAAGTTTGTTAGTATTCAAAAACTATATCAATCTAACAAAAAGTTAATCAGAAAAATCAAAAAGAATTTATTATTTATCACCATACTATATTTCAAATTGAGATTATTAATATTATTATTTATATTTCTAGTTTATTTTGATATTACTTATGAGAAATTATAATATTTTCAGGTGTTATAATTTTGTATTATTATTATATTTTACCAATTAATCAAATATTTAATTTCATCTAAAAATAAAATTCTTGAATTTATTGCATTTTTTATATTGAGCTTATATACTTTTATTATTTCATTAAATCTTCACATTTTTTTTATTTTTTAAATTGAAAATTTTATCAACGAAAAAAAAAATTTATAAGAAATTTATTAATAATTATTACAAAAATTATATTGCTTAATAAATTTTTTTAAAGAAATCTAAATAATTATTAATTGATAAAATAGAATAATACAGAATTATGAAACCTTAAAATATTATAATTCTTTAAAATTAATATCAAAATAAATTAAAAATACAAATAAATATAACAACAATCTTAATTTAACAGATTAGATAGTACATAGCGTCAAATAATGGTATGATCTTTTATGTCTTCGGATGAATTCGGACACAAATATAAATATCTGATTCATTATTCTTATTGAAATCTTAACATCAATCCATTTAGGGATAATAATAACTACAAAATTTGAGAATAAATACTTTCATAAAAGAAAAACAAATAGATTCCATCAGATAGAACAAAAACACATGCACAAAAAAAAATAATAATAATAGATCTGATCATTTATTAAAGCAAACAAAAGCTAGAAAAAGTAATGGTCCTACCGCTGGTGGTAGCCCAGAAACCAAATTACAAATTGAAAAAATTTCATAAAATGACTTAATATAAATTTTATTTTTGATGAACTATTTCATATAAATTTACTTTTACTTGACACATGGTAAAAAAAATTTATAAATGACTCTGTGACTCAATTTTTATTTTATATACTAAGATCTGCAAAAATATTATAATTATATAGAAAACGAGATGATTTTATATAAATTCGATTTTTGATAAAATAATTTTATATAAATTTAATTTTATACTATACATGGCAAAATAATTTCTAAATGATTGTTGAACTCAAACTTTTATTACATAAATGGATTCAATTTAATTACCACATTTGGAATTATATTTTTAATCTACATATCTCAAATTCACATTCAAAATAATCAATAAATCTACTAAACAACTGTCCCAACAAACATCAATTGGTCATATTTCAATATATAATCATGTGAGCAGATAATTTTGTAATTTGAACACATAATATATCAAGCAACTGAATTTAATGTTAAAATTCTAAAATTCCCAAGATAAAGCTAATATAAAATCCTACCACATATATGTATCCCTTCTTGATTTTTCATTGCACTCCTTAAGCCATATTGCTGTACAACTTGAGGTGCAACTGAAAACATTATCTATTATATTGCCAAAATAGTCTTAAGGGAACCTCAACTTTACATATAACCAAAGCAAAGAATAACCAAATATGCAGCTTCAAAAGGGAAAACATCCTCCGTCCTGAAAAACAATAATAAAAAAATAAATTGTATCTAGTACCTATTCATTCTATACTGACAAAACTAATTTCACTTAGTTTCAAAACTATGACTCCTCAACGCAAAACTGCCAGATGCTGATTGTGTTTGTAGCGAGAACTAGGAGTGCTGGCCCGTTTACATGGCGAAGATCTTGTCCTTCTTTTCTTGTCATTTTGGGGAAGCATAGCAGCCAAAAGTTTCATGCCCCTTGTACTAGGTACGTTCCTATTAATGTACCTTAAAGCTTCCATTCTCTGATCCCTAGTGGCCTTTTTTGATTTTTTACAGTTCACCAAGTCATCTAGATGATCCCGCCAGGAATTCTTCCCGTTTAGATGATCATGCCGGGAATTCTCCACTTTTAGATGAGCTCCACGGATTTGATGTCTTGCTTCTGAAAAGAAACCATCCACCTTACTTCAGTTCTAATGAATTAACTTGAGAAATAACATATATAAGAAGAGTTTGAAAGAATCAATTCCTTTACCTGGCAACCCTCCAAAATTCACATCAGGAATTGAAGATCTGGGTGGTGTTGGGGGATGAAGATAATTTCTTCCAATTATGTTAGCACCCTGGCCAGAGTCATTTTCGTCAACAGAAAGCAAAGAACCTAATTTCTCGCTGTACAAAATTCCATCAAGGCAATCTCTAGTTCCAAGTGAAACAGAAACATCATTCATTGGGATATCATTCCTAGACTCATTGCAACATAATTTTGGCCCACTCCGTACAGATCTATTAGAAATCTGAGCAGACATTTCCACATCATTCTCAGTTTCATTAATCTTGGCCTCTTCAACCACTGAACTGGTTGTGAAGTGGGCTGAAGTCCTCTCAAAATCACCTTTAGTTGTCATCAAATGAGGATGCACAGTGCGTTCAGTTTCCATGCTATCTAGAACTGACTTTGGTGATGTATTTGAAATGCTAGGATCCAAGCAATCCTGTAATTCTATCAAACTGGAAAACCAGGGTGTACCCTCTTTGGCATAAAAAAGAATGTAGGCAGCTTGAGATAGCACCAGCTCTTCATCAACCTTAACAACCTAAAAAACATGACATAGTTTTAGTTTTCTACATGTTCGTGTGTAAAATTTGAATAATAAAATCATGAAAAATATACAGAGGCTGAAGTTTTAAGCTGTTGCAAATGTTAAGCCAAAAATTATGAAGGCATAGCAGAAAGTATCATCCAAACACGTACTCTTGTGCATTTTGTTGTTTCTAGCTGCAGATAGGTAGCTAATCACCTCAACTAAGCCTTAACCCCACATCATTCCAGCAATAATTTAATTCATAGGATAAAATCAATTACAAGCAATATCTAATGGAAATCAGATTTGGCAGTTATTACCATCGAGTCATCCAACTTGTGCCATGTGTTTGGAGCTGACCGTATGTAGGAAAAGTAATGCCCAGAAGTGGGTAAAATTCCATTATGCACCACAATTGCATACAGTTGATACTTCAAATCCGCCTGTATTAACAACAAAGGAAGTGTCTTTTAGCAAAAACACACCAACTGTAAAACCAATACAGCCTAAAAAAATGCATTTTCAAGCTGCAGTTAGCCTTGTCTTCAAAATTTTCTTCCTCCAAACTAATATCGCATACAGCCTACATGACAGAGATTATAGAATGCACTTTTTAAAATATTAATATGAATTTAATTATAAATTAGGAATTTACTGAAACCAAGCATATTTCAGTTCTATTCATCTTGATTTCCATTCCTACTATATTTGAAATGTCATAGAAGGCAGCAATCTTTCAGTGAGGTAATAACCTGATCGTCATTACTGCCTTGACTGCCATTGCTGTAGGGTTTCAAGTCCAACTCCAATGGAAAATCGACATGCTTGCAAATCTTCTCAATGGAGGATCCATCTGTCTTGAATCTCTTCAAGTGAAAAGCGGCAACAGAAGGAGCCCGATCCAGGATAAGCTGCTTTTCCCTAGATACTTCCTCCTTACACGTGTCACACGTAAACTTTGTATCAGTATCTTCAATTTTCTCCACCTTGGTGAAAGATTCCAGAGCACTTTGAAGAGTTCCCACATCTTCAATCTCCAAACTCAGGTCAATCAGGGACTCATTTTTAATAGAGCAGTGACCACAGTTACAACATTGCAGCTGACATTGCATAACAATTTTGCAAGAATATTAGTAAAATTAACAAAACATGCAGTATAAAGCATTAAACGTTCACAATTTAGAGAACTTTCTTATCAGTAGGAATATAGAAAAAGAAATCAGAAAAAGACAGTTATCAATCCTTACTTTGCTTACAAGGCGACCTCCAAACACCCGCTCCACTATATTATCTTGGAAAGGTGAGGTCTCAGCATTCAAGTTTGAATTCAGGCAACATCGTTCAAGTTTATCTAATAAGCATTGAAGGAATTCATGAGCATCCTCCTGTTGGTATCTACAGAAACATGATGAAATGTCTGATCACTCAAGGTCAAGAATCACTCTAAGTTCCTCTCTAACATCAAATTTGTGATGCATTTAAATCCAAATTAAAAATAAATAAATAAAAACAAGAATAACAAAATTGCCTCCTTTATGCTCAGATTCATCATCAAAAAGTGGCAACTACTATACTAAGAAACAAAGATAGAAAAGGATACAATTTAGATTATCAACAACTTCCGAAGGTGCTATAATTTTTCCTGAAGAGGCTATAGAATACTTAATGTGGTCATGAAGAGCACATACAACACAGAATCCTTCAATACCACCTGCAAAATTCCAATTCCCAAACAGTAAATCCCAAAAAATTCAATTAAACACAATACAAAACAATAACTAATGTGCAGGGCATACGCTGGCAAGGCCTCGAATGATTGCAAGACTGGAGAGCCTTAACAAGTGGCACAGTATGTGTAAAGCATTGCAGAATTGCATTAATAAAGCATGTGTTCCCAAGATTAGAAAGCCCAGCACCCTGCATAAACAAAAACAAAGAAATCAACAATAAAATTCATAAACGACAAAATAAACACCTAAAACATCTAAGACATGGATGGATATTGAATAAATTTAAAGCAAGATCCCTGAAACGTAGTAACATACCACTCCAGTAGGTACATTTTCCTGCAAAGGACGCAAAAGACCCAGAGCCATATATTCTTTATCCTCTCTGTTCTCTCTGTTCCATGAATCAATCCACGGTCCTTCTCTTGAAGAATCCCATATATTCTTCCCCGGTGAATAAATCGGAAACCGGCAAGACGGACCACATCGCCTGCGCTCACGAGGAAATGGATGAATTTCATCGCAGATGCAAATGTAAGGATTATGGTTTTCATTATTGAGTTCACTATCATGCATATCTTCTTCTACTTCTTCGTCAAGAATCCCTAAGCCTGATGAACTTGAGGGGTTTTTCTTGAATTCTATTTGCATAAGTGACTTATGGTCATTACAATCATTGTCAACGTAATCGACATCCCCAGCATCATGAGAACCTTCTCTTGGGCGTAAATCATCCAGAGATTCCACTGGTGAAGAAGGCGAAAACCCACTACCATTAGACGAAACAACAGAGTCGTAATCTCTGAATTCCACTGGATTTAACGATGAAGGAACTTGGTTAACTGAAGCAGTTGAAACTATTGAAAAAGACCCATTTGGATTTGACGACTCAGAAAAGGAAAAACAGTCTCCTGGGGCTTCACTTCGTGAAGAAGCCAAAGAACCGTCTAGGGTTTGAACACAATCTGACCCATCAAGATTTAATGGTGAATGGTCCATATATTCACCATCTACTGTGTCAATAGGTAGAGATGATGGTGAAACAACCAGAGATTTACCGTTTAGGGTTTCAGTATGGGAAGATTGTAAAGACCCATCAACAGCTTCAATTGAAATGGACATTAAAGGGGAAACTGAAGAAGGCTCATACAGATTTTGGTTGTTTGGAGAAGAAGTAACCAAGATTGAAGGATAGGTATCAGCAGCCATTACAGCAAGGATTGTGAGAGTGTTTGGCGAAGAGAAGGAAAATTGAAAAACAAAAAAAAGAATTAGTAAGAAACTGAAAAGACACGAGTGAATATGGAAAATTTATTATAGATTGAAATTTCATTATATGTTTTAGAAGATTTTAGGGCTTAGATTTGAGATTTGAAGAAAAGAGGGAAAATGAAAAAAAGGGTTTCGGTATTTAATAGGAGGGATTTTGAAAAAGGAGGGAAAACTGAAGCGCCATTTTTTTTTTTTTTTGGAAGTTTGAAGGCTAAACAGAGAATTGTGAAAAACGATAATTTTTTTTTGATGTGCTATTACTTCGTCAATCTATATTACTCCATAATATAGGATTTTTAATCAATTTAAATGGTTGGTTTGATTTAATTATCATTAATTATAGATTTAGTTTGATTTAATTATTTTTAATTTATCGATTTTAAATTAAAAATATTTTTTTAAAATAATCATTATTTCATTATAAATTTAAAAAATAAATACCTATAAAGTGTCAATGAAAAAATTTTAAAATAATTTAATATATAATATAAAATTTATAAATTTTATTAATTAATACTCAAAATTTGTAATTTTTCTCAAAATTTATATTTTTTATTTATTTTTAATTAATTTTCATGAATTTTTTTAAAATTTTAAATTAATATTATGTTATAAAAATATAGTTATATATAAAATAAAATTAAATATATTTAATTATAATAATAGAAAAAATTAATACATATATAATTTCAAATCGATTTGAAATAAGAGAAAAATTTCAAATTTCAAATTACAAATTAAATCGTATTTTTGATTTATTTTATTTTTCAAAATAAAACTAAATAAAATAATTATAAAATCATCAATTTAATTTAATTCAATCAATATGATTAATTTGACTTTCAAAGGGAAAAGTATATTCCGTATATACAATTGATTGGAGGAAACTATACTATATGTTTGGATTAAAAATATTTAAAATTTATAAAATTTACTTAAATTTATGAAATTCGAAACATGGAACATGAAATCAATTAAATTAATAAGTTTCATTATTTGGTAATAATATAAAATCCTTAAATTTATGATTTACATTCCTTATATTCATATTTGGTTGAATAATTAAATTTTATAAATTTTGAAAGTAAATTACTAAATTATCCTACATTGTAAATGGATTTTTTAACTTTAATTAATATATTTTTATGACAAAAAATAATTTTTCATGGGCATGAATGAACTCTTTATGTTTCTATACTTCTTTATGTTTCTATATTTCTTTATGTTTTTATTCTTCTTTTTTTAAATTGAAATGATGTGAATTGAAGAAAATATTATTCAAATAAAAAATAATAATTTTAAATATATTTATATTTATTAAATAATAATAATAATAATAATAAAAAGGAGTAGTCCAAATATTTTTAATTAAATATTTTATTATAAACTTAATAATAATTTTTATAAATTGCAATTATATATATATAATGACCAAAATTTTATAATTTAAAAAAAGAAAATAATCTTATTTTATGAGAAAAATATGAATTATTAGAAATTAAAATTTATTATTTAAATTATTATGAAATTATTTTAAATTTTAATATGCCAAAATGAAGGATATTTTATAAGGATTTTTAATGAATATTTATTTAGATGAAAGTATGAATTAAAAATATTTTATGGGCTATATAATTTTAATTTAAAATTTAAAGAAATTTTCATGTTTATTTAATAATTAAAATATGTATTTAATTATAAATAAGGTGTTTTTATAAAATATTTTAAGGTTTGAAAATTATTTTAAAAGTATATAATTATTGAATTATTTATGGTTTAAATAATTAATTATTGATTTACTTATTTAAGTAATAAAATTACAATTTTAATTATTATTATTATTATTAGGGTTTACTCTGAAATTCATGTATTTTGGTAAATTTTTTGTATTTTTAAAATTATATTAAAAAGTCCATATATTTGACTTCATTAAAATTTGAGATCCTTCTTATTGACTCTTGGATTTAATGTTGATTTTGATAATAACAAATCATATTAATGTATTAAATATTAATTATGCTAACAATTTTGTTTAAATATATTAAGGCATGAGAAATAATGACCAATACTAAATTATAAGTTTAACACATTTAAAAGAGATTAAATGATAAAATTTAATATAAAATTTGAACTCATATTGACATCATGAAGTGAAGCCATGAAGTACCAAGTAGATAAAGAGAAAATCAGTCCAAAAAGCATAGTCGTTACTGACAAACTTACCTAGAGTCCAAATTGAAGCTACAATTTATATAAATTGGAAGAAGTTGATAAAACAACTATATATAGATGGAAAGGTAAGGATATCTAATTTTAGGAATATAAATTAGAATGAACATTGGATATGAGAAAAGGAATATATGAATTTTTAAATGAATTATACTCAAACTGACAAATTAGGATAGAACAAATGAAATAAATTTAAAATATTGCTGGGAATTGTAAAAGAAGAATTTGTATATGATATTCCACATAATTGAATCTCTGGATGTCTATTTTCATATGAAAAAAGAATCAAGTGATTATGATTTTTATGGAAGAAGAAATTGAATAATTAGTGAAACATATTCAAATTATCATATAAATTAGAGTAATAAAATGTTCTAATTTTTTAGAGCATGAATATGGATGATTTTGGAGTTACTATAAGCTATAAAGTTATAATAGACATCTCAAAGTTTACAGTAAACAAAAAAAGAGTATAATTTGAAGTTGTATAATTTAAGATATAAAGAAATGAAATCACCCCTACTAATCAGTCACAGCTCCCTACTAAGAAGTTTAGAAGGTACAATAGTTCAAGTTTAGGAAATGAGCCAAGTAGTGCCCACTACTTATTAAGTTGCCCCCTACTCTGAAAAAATAACAATAAAAATTAAAAGTTGGAAAAGCTATCAACTGTATTTTTTTTCATTAAATAAAGTCAAACAATTTTATTTTATCCAACGCTATAAATATGAGTTGGTGAGAAGCTTAAAAATAAGAGAATAACAATTAAAAACTTATTATTGAGCTATTGTAACAAATCATTCATATTTATGATTTAAAAAACTTATTTATTATAAAATCATTTTTGTGAGTTATTAGTTGCAGATTTTTTTAGTTGCAGATTTTTTTAGTTAGTAAGACTTATTAATTGTTTAAGAGTTTGAAAAAAATAAAAGAAGATTTTCTTTTTCTTATCTCTTGTAATTTTTAAGGGTTTGAGTGTGAATTTTAATAAAATATTTTTATAGGTTTAAATATGAATTTTTGATAAAATATTTATGAAAATTTGAAGTGTTAACCTTTTTGGTCTTTAATAATGGCAGTGGCAACAATATCTTCTTCATTATGATAATCTTCTTATGGTATATAGATAATTTCAGGAACTTCCATTGCATTAAAGACATTAAATAGAGAAGAAAATAGTAAATTAATTTTAAATAAATTAAAAATTAAATAAATATTAGATGCGTTGAGAATTAAAAATAGGGGTATGAAAGTGAATAATAAAAGTAGAAAAGATTATATAAAAATTAAAATTATGTAAAAATTAAATTTAATGGATGAAGTAAATTTTTTTTTATAAATTAATGAGATTTTTTATTTTATATATATATATATATATATATATATATATATATATATATATATATATA
>CANXYC010121700.1:0-14606 GCA_948193065.1 Aleurites moluccanus | reverse complement strand
TATATATATTGTTATTATATTAGATAATACTACTATTACTCATATGCTATAGTATTACATATATAAAAACATAAATTCTATAATGGTATTACTTTATTCATAATGCATTTACTGCATTCTTATGCTTATGAACTCAATGAGTATTTTTATACTCCTTCATAATGCATTCCTTTAGTGTTTGTTGTTTTTTTCAGGTCTTCGATGAGGATCGCTTATCCTTGGCATCCTTTTCTTCTGCCTTGGAGATCTAGTACATGTATAAATTCTAATCTTAAAGTAATGTAATAGAAAATACTTAGAATAGTTCCATGGTACTGTAAATAGATTTTGGCATGTAGATAATTATAAGTTGCATATATTTATATACTGTTGATTATAATTAATGTTTGAGTAATCATATCTGATTGAGATGTATGTTATATATATATTGATGGAGATTCAGAGGGATCAAGAGTTGAAAATGATTATGAATTTTATAGAAGTGTTAATTGTTTGTTTTGATATTTTGGGCATGGTCCTATTTTAGGGGAGATGCTGTCGAAATTTTCTTAGCATTTTTATAATTATTTAAGTTGTATTTATTTATTGCATGTCATATAGATAGTCTATAGGGTTCTACATGGTACTGGTCGCGTATGCATCACCCATACCCTAGGACCGTCACGACTTCTGAGATAGGTCGTGACACTTTTACTGAAAAGAAATGTGGTTCTCATAATAATTTAGCTATATCAAATCATATCATATTCAAATCATAGGTTCATCTTTAGAACATAGAATGCCCACAAAGAATGGCATTATCAATATCATCTGGAAGAACTGATCACATATCATAACATATATATCGGTAGCCTTGCTACCTCAACATTCACACATGCTTGGCCAGGCATGCGCCTAGAGCTCCTGGTCCTCTCTAGGTGGAACACTGGTATAGAACTCTACCAGCTGAGTTCCCAAAGTGCACATTGGACCAATGACTTTACTCTCATTGGGAAGAGCGTTCTATCTATGGGTCATGGGGTTTCAATCTCATAGGAAACATATTGATCGCAAGACCATCATCATATATCATTAACCAAACCGGGTTCACAAGCAAGAATATATGGACTTGATCCAAGAATAATGATCAAGCCATTTTCGGTATATACAAAATATATAAACATATGAGAATGAACAATTCAAATGTGATTAGTCTTATTATTTCAAATAGACAAGAAATAGGTAAATTTTCATACTTACCTCTTGCACAAAATTTCCTTAAATTCCATTAGCAAACTGCTCACTTAAATTCCTCAATCAAATTCTGAATTCTCCTCCTAAGAAAATCCCCAAATATACAAAAATTAGGGTTCTCCAAATTAATGATATTCCACATGATTTCCTAATAATAAATCATCTTAGAATTTCTACTCTTAATTTCCAATAACAATCTCATTAATTTCTCTAAAGAAAACTGCATTAAATTCCACATTAAATTTCGGAGTTACTGTTCACAGCAGTTCATCCTCCAAAATTTCTCCCACATTAATTACTTCAGATCACAAGCATTAAATTCTATATACCCAAAATTAATTATCCTAACCCAGAAGCTTAAATAAATCCAGAGAAAATAACTTAGGAAGAAAATTTACCTTATTTCCTTCAAACTGATTTTTCTGCAAAACACTGCTCAAATTGACGATTCTGCCTTAATCATAGACTAATCTAGAAGTCTATTGCATAAATCTAAGCTTTAATGCCTTAGAATAAAATATGAAACAAAATTGAGAAGAAATTTGAATTTTACAAAAAGAAGGAAGAAGGAATAAAGCGTGAAAAATCGCTACTGGGTGCTGGGGATTAAATAGACCTCTGCCCAGAAACACGCTAGCCAGCTCGCCTCGCCCAACCTGCCTCGGCAAAGCTTCCTCACCAAACCAGCTCACCAACTCGCCTCGACAAAGCTACCTCACCTAAACCAGCTCGCCAATCTCACTTCGCATTCCCAGCTTGCACTTGCCAGCCCGCAAATCTTGATCCGGCAATTGCTGCCTCGCACAATCCAGTTCGCATAAGCCTCTTCGTGTATGTTGCCTCGCCAGACTCTCCTTCCAATCCTTCCTCGCATAAGCCACTTCGGCAATGCTTCTTCGCCTCTTCGCTCCTTCGCTTCTTCGCGAATTGCCACTTCGCACAATCTTTCTTCACACAATGTTTCCTCGCATAATGCCTCTTCGCCTACTCCTCCTCGCCAAAGCTCTTCGCCTATGCCACTTTGGCAACTCACTTCGCCACTATGCCATAATGCCACTTCGCATTGCCAGTCCGCAAAAATGCCTTCTCGCAATAGGCTGGCTTTCCAAAACAACCACTCCTAAGTTAAACTCCTGTATGAACATTCCCCACTTAGCCAGCTCGCAAATGAGCTATAATTATCCAAACTTATCAATTCTTCTTGACACTTTCGATCAACAGGCAGAAACACAACACATCCAAATTTCAAATTAAGCTAACCATTACACAGCCAGTAGTGACCCTCCAAAAGTCACCCAGACTCTTGCCTCAAAGTCTAACTGAACATCCCTGCTTCAAATCACTCTCTACTGAGATATAATTATCCAAAAACTCTGAAATTTTACAGGCATCATCTCAACACAAAAAGGAACATTTTTCATGTTCACCACTTCAGCTAAATCTATCTTAGTCATTCCCAGTAATTCCAAATAGACACTGCATCCCTGCAGAAATTGTCAACCAGACCAGCCTTGCTCAAATAGACACAACTCATCACATACACAGAATTTTACCAAATCATTTTACATAATTAAAGCTAAGACATAAATTAACAACTTTCATATTTTACACTTTACCAAATTATGTCTCTAAGAGTAAGAAATGATCAATACTGAATTCTGCTGCAACCCAAAACAAAAGTTTTTTGAAATTCTCAATATTCTCATTTAAAATTTCCCAAACTTACATAAACCAATAAATACACTTCAAAATGATAGATATTACAGAACCATGGCCAGAGGTAGCAAATAATGCCTATTAACTCCTCCTAAATGAAGAAAAAATGGTTAATGGATTAAGAGATAAGATACAAGTGGTTAGGTATGCCTTAAGAAAGGCATGTACTGAACTTCAAGTAAGACAAGATGTAAAACATCTTCCTTATTTAAATAAGAGTTGTTGCTCTCAGATTAAATATGTTCCTGGTAGGTATGGGTGTACTACAACAAATGAGAAAGGAATAGGGAAAATATCTAAAGCAAGATGTTCTTCTTCTGATACCAAAAAGAAATGGTTTAAATAATATAGAAAAAAAAGAATATCGAAAAATGATAGAAGCAACAAAAAGAGGTTTATTAGAAGGAGGACCACCTTAGGGATAAGGACATAATATAGGCCTTTAAGAAAAAATATGGTAGAGCCCCTAAGTGCCCACAAGGAAACCTCTAAGTAGTTATTCTTATTGTTGGATTTGTGGTTGAAAAGATCACAAAGCAAATGCTTGTCCACGAAAGAACAAGCGAAAAGAAAATCTTAGAAGAATTTTCTTCGAAGACAAGAATCTTGTCTATGAGCCAATAGAAGAAGAAGAATATTCTGACATAGATTATGAAATAGATTATATTTATGAAGTAGTTTCTGAATATAAAACTGATATAAATGAATATGATCTTTGGACAGCCCAACTATTCATGATGAATATGGAAGAAGAGCCCATAGATGAAGAGATGATCCCTTTAGATACTTCTCTAGTGTAGGAAGAATTTTTCCAATATGATGATTCGTCCAAAAGTTGCCTAGAATGGAAACTCCCAAAGGTAAACATCAATATTATTTATAACAAATCTAAATTCAGTTTTAGGTCTATATTAGATGTCTCCCAGTCAGAATCTATGGCTCAGGTTTCTAGTACAAAACTATACACGTTGGATGTACCTTTGATCAATTTACCAAAAATAAGGGAATTGGTAGCTAAATCAAAGGGAATATACCAATATATCCACAGTGGTCTGGTCTAAGTAGGACTAATACCACTATTCAATTTACCATCCGATAGTCCTGTGATAGCAGCTATGTTAGATAAAAGATGGAATTTGTTCCAAGACCAGCTAATATCAGGAGTTCAAACTAACCTTACACATGGTCCAGTTTGGTTCCAGACTTATCTTAACTATATTTTGTCAGTAAAGGATAAGTGTTTGGATAATTCCGTATCACTAAGGATTAAATCCATGAATATGAATAGAATGAATTCCCAGGCTAAATATTTAGCGCATCACACTAGGATAATACAACCAATCCTGGAGTGAGGAATATATCTAAAATCACAGAGTTATTCGATAAAGGTTCAAATAACTATAGACAGATCTATAGAAAAAAAAATTAATCCTTTAGAGTTATCTTGGCCTAGGAGTTGGGTTCTTTAAGAACCAGTAGAGACATCAAGGTCGATAGGTTCCTCTCAAATCATACAAAGGGGTAGAAATATCACCTTAAACCTAGATGAACCTATGAGAAATCTTAGGATTTCTGATCCTCCTAGAAGATCATATCATGTCCCTCGATTACCTAGAAGTAATTCCACTTCATCAATAATTGGAGAAGAAGTCCCTAGGACACCAATCTAGGAGGAAGATACACAATCATCTTCCAAAAGTAGAACCATTGTTGGATACAGGACTATTAGCTTACCTATATATGAAGATGAAGAAATTCAGGAAAAATATAAGGATGGTTAAGCATCTAACACTAGCTCATGAGGTTGTAAAAGAAATATAAAAAAATTCTCAGTAACGGTTAATTCCTTTCGAGGAAGTTTGGAAAATGGTATGTCCTGATACCATGACATCATCAAAGATTTTTGTACAGAAGAATCAGGTTTGAGAACATAGATTTCTTTAACATTTAAATTTTCTGGTTATTATGATTACTCTTTGGATGCATTAGTTGACACAGGTGCAACGATCACTAGTGCTAGACCTAATGCACTCCCTAATGTATGGTGAAAACCATTGACCCAGCATATCATTCTACGTATGGCAGGTGGAGAAGTGAACTTGGTGGCATAATTTGCAGAACAAGTTTCTGTTATCATAAGTGGACAAAAGTTCACTATTGAGAAGGTTCTGGCATTCCCTGATCTAGATTCAAATATCATTTTAAGAAATGCTTTCCTAAAGAGGCAAAAAGAAAATAGACTATTTGTACAAGACGATGCTTACATCTCGATTGGAGGTGTAAAAATCACATCTCTGACAAATCCTAAAAATAAGTTAAAATTTGATTTTTATCCAGTTAAAATATCAGAGTTGTGTAGATCTATATCATATAAACAAGCATTCAGAATACAAGCCCAGCGTGGTAAAACTTGGCTAGATTATTTATTTGATCAAGCATCAGAGGTTACCTCTTGGTATGAAGAATTGTGTTTTAAAGCACAAGATATGATAGAAAAAACTATTACACCACCCCAGCTGAAAGGAACTAAGTGGGATAAGTTTCTTGTAAAATTAGCTGATTATTTTAGTGAAGATCCGCTAAAGTTATGGGTGCTAAATAACATAACTGCTAAATTAGAGCTAAAAGATCCCAACACTATTATCAGAATCAGAAATATAACATATACCAATGAGATAATAGAGGAATTTGACAAGCAGATTCTTGAATTGCTCGAAAAAGGTTTGATTAGGGATAGTAATAGCCCACATTCTAGTCCAGACTTTATGATAATAAACCATACAGAGTATGTGCGAGGAAAAACACAAATAGTTATAAACTATCATCAGGTAAATAAAGCAATAAAGGATGATAATTATAAGACCCCTACAGCAGGAGATGTCATAGCTAGGATAAGTCTTAAACAACCTTCTATCTTTTCTAAATTTGATCTAAAAAGTGGTTATTGGCAGGTTAAGATGGAAGAAGACTCTGTAGCCCTTACATCCTTCAATACACCTCAAGGGATGCATGAATGGTTGATAATGCCATTCAGTTTGAAAATTGCTTCAGGCATATTTAAACACAAAATGGACAATATTTTTAAAGCATTGAAAAAAATTTTTGTGGTCTATATAGATGATGTGTTAGTTTTTAGTAATGATAAAAAATAACATATGAGTCACCTTGAACAAGTGATGATATCTTCAAATATGAAGGTATGTTTCTATTTAAAAGAAGATAGAATGGTTTAAGGTAAATATAATTTTTTTAGGAATACAATTGAAAAAGGAAAAATTAGGCTACAAAGTCACATTTCTGAAAAACTTATTAACTTTCTTGATGAACTAGAAGATTGGAAGCAAGTGCAAATATTATGCAGACTTGCTAATTATGCTAGATAGTTCGTAAAAAATCTTTTCAAATGCCTAGGAAGAATATCAAAGAAAATATATGATAAAGTTCTTTGATTTTGGGATGATGAGGATACTCAGGCTGTCATACAGATAAATGAAAAATGAAAAATTTTCCTTGTCCTAATTTACTGTCAGATGCAGATGAGTTAGTCTTAGAGGCAGATGCTTCAAAAAAATTCTAGGGAGTAGTATTAAAAATTAAATGTAGAAAAGTAGTATGAATATATAAGTATTGGTCTAGAACCTTTAAAGGATCAGAAATTAATTATCCAATTTATGAAAAGGAAGTCCTAGTAGTAAAAAATGGTATAAAAGCCTTTTACATCTTCCTGACACCTAAAAGGTTCATAATTAGAATAGATTTAACCTATGTAAAAGGATTTATCAATCTGAATCTTAAAGAGGCTAGACAAACTAGACTTTTAAGATTGCAAGAATGGTTTAGCTATTATAGGTTTGATACTGAATATATTCCTTCTGGTAAAAATGTAATAGCTGATTCTCTTTCTCATGAATTGTCTAATTTTGCAGATGCATCCAACTACAAAAAACAAGCTATGTTGGATATGCAAAAAAGAGGGTCATATTCGAAAACAATGTATGAAGAAAGTTGAGAAAGGGAGTATCAACTCTAAGAGCGATGACTCTAGTTCCTCAAGAACGAAAAGAAAAATTATAGCATCGAAAGATGTTATGTGCTGGATATGTAAATCTCAAAAACATATCTTTACATAATTTCTTAAGAAGACTCCAACAAGTTCAAAAGAAATAGTTAGTCCAAAAAAAGGCTAACAAAAAGCCAAAGGAGAAATCCTTGATTCAAAAGAATGAAGGGAAAAAACCTATGGCTCTAAAAGCGCGAGTCTCTGAAGACTTTTAAGAAAAAATAGCCAAAAATTTTGGCCTTACTCCTGAACAGGTAAAAAGATTCAGAGAAGAATTTCATCAAAAGGATGAAGGTGAAATGACCACTATGGAAAGGCCGCAATGCCCAACTCCTTCACAGGAGGGTAGTCATGATGGCTTAAAGAAGGCTAGTAGAAGTGTCGGTGAATCTTCAATGGTTCTAAACCAAAAAGCCAGTGGAAGTGCCAAGGAACCTCGAGTTATAAACCAAGAGGCTTCTAAAAGTGCCAGTGAATCTTTATTGATTCCAAATCAACAGGCTAATGAATGTGCAAGTGAACATTTAAAAGTTCCAAATCAAACTCTTTTATAGTAGAAGATTTGTAAAAACTCTGGTGATATGTCAGATCACAAACACAAGGCTAGTGTAAAGGCCAGTGAATCTTCACAGATTCCAAACCAAACTTGTGAAGAGGATAAAGCTAATAAAAGCTTTGAGGATGAAAATCCTAATTGTGATGAATTAAATTGGGATATTGTTTTTGGAACATCTGAATCTAAAAAACAGGTAATCCAACAATCTTTTAAGGAAATCACAATGAAAGAATCTAAAAATAAATCTGAAGACATTCATGAAGAATTTATGAAGATCATGAGGGTAGATAACCCTGAGGCTTCAAACATCTTCAAGGATGAAAATGCCCGGTACTTCATAAAGTACAATTATGATCTTTCAAAAGACGGATCTATGTTGTGTTCTGGATTATATGGAGGATTAGACAAAAGAAACTTCCAGCAATTACAACACTTTGTAGATGAAGTTGTTTCATATATTTTATATTTAGAAAAACTGCTTGAAATCCGCAAAAAGAATGAAGAAGATTTCCTTCAGTTAGTAATGGAAAGGGATAGACTTCTTGATGAAATGAGTTTATACATTTCGCAATACGTGGCCTATACCAGAAAGATTAAAAAGGTAGACTCGATAGATCATTCTCTTAATGAATGTTATATGTTACATCCATACATTCATTAGCAAGGATATGGAGTTCTAAATCTGAGAATTCCCTCAAAAATGGCGAAAGATAGTATATGCTACACAAATGCAGGACTGGTTAAAATTATCGAGATCAATAGAAATAATAATGATATGTGTAAATCACTTCCAATTATTGTGCAAGAATCCTTAAAGTTCTTAAGTACATACAAAAGAATAATTACCTGTTATATTATTAGCACAATTATGGATTATGGTATAGATGGAACTATTTGTTATCCTTATCAAATTTGGGATCTCTATCCTGTTATGGCTAAGGAATTTGATGACTCACAGAAGGTTAATAATTAGAACTTAAATTTTTATTTTAACATGTATAAAGAAAACAAGATTATTACCCAAGTTGTGAGAATTGAAAATCTCAAAGCTAGCCTGGAGAAGGTACTGTATAGAAGGCAATGTATGCAAGCAATTATGTCCTTCTCGAAGATGATAAAATATTTGTTACTATCTGGTCCCAATATACTCCCATTATAAGAGTATTGTCTATGATTAAAGTATGAGAAGAAGCGCAAAAATTATTTCTGATACTAGTGGATTTAGATCCAAGTTTGGATTTTCAACCTGAAACCATAAAGTTTTGGAAGAAGATTGCTTAGTTCAGAGAGTAACGTGTTACAGAAGAGATGGCTAGGGATTATGCAGAACTAAGAGAAAGCACGGACGCCCTAGTCAGCAACTCATAGATGGAGTGATGAAAATGTCATCCATGACGTCATCCTTAACGTGATAAATGAGGAATTATTTTTCAGAAGTAGTTGCAAATATGAAAGCACTGTCGGCCAAAGTAGCTTTCAAATTTCTAGTCCCGATGAAAAGAACTTATCTCTACATAAGGACTCCTTAGTTGTAAAATTAAAGCAGTCATTGTCTTTATTTAATTATTGTATTGAATACAGCTAGAGAACAGTACCAGAGGCATCAGCTATCAATTTATTTTTGTAGTTTTGTAAAGCTGGTATACTATTCCAACTTCCTATCTTAATTATTGTACTATGTTAATTATTTTACTTTTGAGCTGGCAAATAGTAATACAGACACCAGCTTTATTTGTAAAAAGTCTATATATACCTCTTCAACTTATTAAAGGGAGGGGGAGCTAAATAAAATACAGAGTTTCTTCAAGAAAAGTCTTTTTCAAGTCTTTATTTGTATGATAATTTTGCTTCTATATACATTTCATCCTTCAAAATGGTCTGATATCCAGGAGTGTTGTAGTAAGACCTAACTAAGTAAGGGCAGTAAGTCATATCCTCCATACCTCGCTGGAGGTATTGTTGGTGACAAGCTTGGAAGGAGGGTTGAAGCTGTTGCGGAAGCTTAGTGGACCTTGTTTACAAAGGTATATATTTCATAAATGTTTTAAATTTATATTTAAACGTATATGTCTTCTAACTTATCTGCTAATAGAAATTAGCTTAGAAGTCTAGCTTTAACTCAAGATAGGAGGGAAGAGTTGAGTGTCAGTCTTAGACTATAGGATCCTTTCTTTGCTTTATATGAACAAAAAATAAAATAATTACTTGTTGCTATAAAAGAATTAAAAGACTTGAGAGGCCTAACAAAGAAAACATTGAACTTAAAATTTTTCTAGACCAAGAATTTAAATTTAATAAATTTCATTATCTAAAAAGGCATGGTGCTTTTGCACGATTGTTAAATGACTATTAATTCTTCAGGTTGTTCTTATCCCGATTGTCATCACCTAGATCACAGTGTGGGCAAGGATCTAGTGATATGATTGTTAAATTCTATTATAAATCGTTTAGACTCTCTAAATAATTCTATAGACAAACTGTTTAAAAATTTAAAAGAGTTGACTCTTAGACATAGTGAGTTTGAGGATTTTTTCCTCGAGAACAAAGGCCCTTTGGGTTTTGTTGTCAGCTCTCGCTATCACAATGAGTATGAGAAGCTGAAAGAAATAAAAAATAACAGAAAAACTCTTTGAAGATCTCTAGGAGTAGCTTTCTGTAATTTCGCCTCTTAACAAACTGATTAGAGAAAAAGTAGGCTTATCTTGAATGGTATCAGAGCCAAGTTGTAAAGAAAAAGGTATTTTTGGATTTCTTTGAAGAAAGAAAAGGATTTTGAAGGGTTAAAATAAAAATAATAATAATTATGGGCAGTAAAGGACTGCTAGTGAAAGTAAATTGAAAGTCTGAGGATTTTTGTGTTACATTTTAAAGATTAAGAACCATAATGTACATTAGTAAATACTTTAAAGACCACCAGTGAAATTAATTCATTCGTGGGATACACTATAATGCAACTAATTGAAATCAAAGATATGTGCTTGTAAAATTTTGGCCATATAACATTTTCAAGGGATGAATTAATGTTTATCCTATATTATTAAATTAGCAAATCAACAAATATTAATTATGCCTTAAAGGCTTTAATTGAATAATTGTAACACTTGAGATTTCTTTTGCTTGTATGTATTCTGAAATTTTTGTAATGATGTATATAAGATTTGTTATGGAAAGTTTGTTTTGGAAGTGAGGTTTGTTTGTTTTGATTTGAATTTCAGAGTTTGTGTTTTTGCAGAATTTTATGAATTTATATTCAAGGCTTTAAAGAAAAAATTTGAGATATGTTGTAGCTTCATCTGTCTAGTTTAAGTGGAAGGAAGAATCGAGGCATTTAGACTTTTATAGCTTAAGATATAGTTGGTTTAGCATGTGCTGCCAAAGTGATTTTTTTCTAGCTCTGTCGTGAACAGTGCTCATGGAAAGTATGTGTGAATAGTGCATATGAATAGTGACCCTAAATAGTGATCATGAATAGTGCACGTGAACAATAGCGTAAACAGTAAACTCGAGTGTTTTTTTTTTTTTTTTTACAGTAGCTTCTCTTTACTTCAATTTTTTCCTTTCTTTCTTCTTCTCTCTTCTTTTCCATTTCCTATTTCTCTCAATCATAAGTCATTTTTTCTTCATTTCAAACATTTTAATATTCCAATTAAGCCTTATTAATGCTAGAAAATACAAATTAAAGACTATAAGAGCATCAATTCAAGCCAAATTCTTCAAAATTTCATTGGAGGAGAAAATAAGATAATTTTCTCAAATCTCCTCTCTAGCTTGAGTTAAGTTCTTTGTTAGCTAGAATAATTATTTTTAAGTTGTGTGTGATCTTTTGTGAGCATTAATAGCTAATATTTATGGTTAGATTTAGTAGTTTTGAGGATTTATGATTTTTGGATGAATAGTACTATGAATAGTAGATTTTCTCTATAACTATTATTTATCCTCTATTAATGGTTAAATTAATACTAGAATTTATTTATAGAGACTCTAAGGAGCTTAGAAATTATGGAGAATTATTTTATGTGATTGTTTTGAGAAAACCCTAAATTTTAGAATTTGGGGGGTTTTTATTTAGGAGAAGAGAACTCAAGGAATTAAAGATCTTTTGGATTTGACCAAGAGTTTAGCTTGACTAGAAAGCTTTATAGTGCTAAGAGGTAAGTGTGGATTTTGTTTCATGTGTATGATTCTCTATATGAGAATTTTTGCTAAAGTATACTATATTCATATATATGTATATATTATTTATGAATTTAATTTATTGAAACCCTCCTTAAATAGAATATTTGAATGTTGATAATGACTTGGTTATTTTCCTTGGACCAAGTTTATTAATAAGACTTTGTTATGCATAATATGATATGTTATTCATATGTTGTGATATCTTGATCACTTTTAATTACTTTTGAACCAATACTTGATATGTATATCACGAAACATACATTATAGAATGTTTTTCCCAATGAGAGTTAATTCACTGGTCCAATGTGCACCGAGAAAATCTGACTGATAGGATATAGTGTCAGTGTTCCACCTAGAGGGGATCACGAGCTCCAGGCATTGTAATATCTGCTACTTTGACGTGTATTTATTGATTTATGTAAGTTTGGGAAATTTTAAATGAGAATATTGAGAATTTCAGAAAACTTTTGTTTTGGGTTGTAGCAGAATTCAATGTTGACCATTACTTTCTCTTAAAGACAAAATTTGGTAAAGTGTAAAATATGAAAGTTGTTAATTTATATATTAGCTTTAATTCTGTAAAATAATTTGGTAAAATTCTATGTATGTATTGAGTTGTGTCTATTTGAGCAAGGCTGGTCTGGTTGAGAATTTCTGCAGGGATGCAGTGTCTGTTTAGAATTACTGGGAATGACTGAGGCAGATTTAGCTGAAGTATTGAACATAAAAAATGTTCCTTTATATGTTGAGATTATGCTTGTAAAATTTCAGAATTTTTGGATAAGTATATCTCAGTAGAGAGTGATTTGAAATAGGGCTGTTTGATTAGACTTTGAGGCAGGAGTCTGAGTGACTTTTGGAGAGTCACTACGGGCTGTGTGTTGGTTAGTTTAATTTGAAATTTTGTTATGTTGTGCTCCTGTCTGTTGATTGTAAGTGTCAAGAATAATTGGTAAGTTTTGATATGTATAGTTCATTTGCGAGCTGGCTAAGTGGGGAATGTTCAGACAGGAATTTAACTTAGCAGTATTTGTTATGGAGAGTCAGCCTATTGCAAGAAGGCATTTTGCAGACGGGTAAGACTAAGTGAGTTGCCGAAGTGGCATAGGCGAAGAGCTAAGGCGAGGAGGAGTTGGCGAAGAGACATTATGCGGGGAGGCATTGTGCGAAGAGAGATTGTGCGAAGTGGCAATTCGAGAAGAAGCGAAGGAGCGAAGAGGCGAAGAAGCATTGCCGAAGTGGCTTATGAGAGGAAGGGTTGCGAGGAGAGTCTGGCAAGGCAACATATGCGAAGAAGCTTATGCGAACTAGATTGTGCGAGGCAGCAATTGCCGGATCAAGATTTGCGGGCTGGCAAGTGCGAGCTGGGAATGTGAAGTGAGATTGGTGAGCTGGCTTAGGCGAGGTAACTTTACCGAGGCAAGCTGGCGAGCTGGCTTAGGTGAGGTAGCTTTGCCGAGGCGAGTTGGCAAGGAAACTTTGCCGAGGCAGGTTGGGCGAGGCGAGCTGGCTAGCGTATTTCTGGGCGGAGGTCTATTTAATCCCCAGCACCCAGTAGCGATTTTTCACGCTTTTTCCCTTCTTCCTTCCTTTCGAAAAATTCAGTTTTCTTCTTAGTTTTGTTTCATATTTTATTCTAAGGCATTAAAGTTTAGATTAATGCAATAGACTTCTAGATTAGTCTATAATTAAGGCAGAATCGTCAATTTGAGCAGTGTTTTGCTGAAAACTCAGTTTGAAGGAAATAAGGTAAATTTTCTTCCTAAATTATTTCTTTGGATTTATTTAAATCTATGGGTTAGGATAATTAATTATGGGTATATAGAATTTATTGCTTGTGATCTGAAGCAATTAATGGTAATTAATGTGGGAGAAATTTTGGAGGTTGAATTGCTGTGAACAGTAACTCTGAAATTTATTGTGGAATTTATTGCAGTTTTCTTTAGAGAGATTAATGAGATGATTGGTGGAAATTAAGAATATAGATTCTAAGATAATTTATTATTAGGATATCATGTGGAATATCATTAATTTGGAGAACCCTAATTTTTGTATATTTGGGGATTTTCTTAGGAGGAGAATTCAGAATTTGATTGAGGAATTTAAGTGAGCAGTTTGCTAAAGGAATTAAGAGGAAAATTGTGCAAGAGGTAAGTATGAACTTTTATTTGTTTCTTGCTTCTTGAAATAATGTACCTAGTAATATTTGATTTGCTTATCCGTATGTATATATATTTGTATAGATATATAAAATAAATGACTTGATCAATTTTTCTTGGATCAAGATCATATGCTTATTGATTATTAAACCCGATTGAATGATGTTATATGGATGATGGTCTTGAGACCAATATGTTTCCTACGAGATTGAAACCCCATGACCCATGGATAGAACGCTCTTCCCAATGAGAGTAAAGTCATTGATCCAATGTGCACTTTGGGAACTCAGCTGGTAGAGTTCTGTACCAGTGTTCTACCTAGAGTGGACCAGGAGCTCTAGGCGCATGCCTGGCCAAGCATGTGTGAATGTTGAGGTAGCAAGGCTACCGATACGTATGTTATGATATGTGATCAGTTCTTCCAGATGATATTTGATAATGCCATTCCTTGTGGGTATTCTATGTTCTAAAGATGAACCTATGATTTGAATATGATATGATTTGATATAGCCAAATTATTATGAGAACCACATTTCTTTCAAGTAAAAGCCTATGACTTCTTTCATGCCTTTATGTATTATTATTTGTTCAAGGCCATGATTCGATATTCAGTTCTTATAATATTAATGTTCATATCTTACTAAGTTGAAGGCTCACTCCTCTTCTGTGGTTTCAGGTGATAGTATAGCTCGTGAGGGAGCTAGCA
>CANXYC010121699.1:0-28002 GCA_948193065.1 Aleurites moluccanus | reverse complement strand
ACTTTGAATATTGAATTGATGAATTAGTGATGGGATTCCTGAATAGATGATAGAATTAGTTAATTGAGTATAAGAGAACACGAAATTGATGAACAACTTAATGTGAAATTGTAGATTATAGAGATTGAGTCCTCAAAGTAGCCAAATTGTGGATTTTTGAGGAAATTGGTGAGATTGGCTAAGTAATTGATTGTTGGAAAGTTAAGGTGAGTTCTATATGCATCATTTGAATTGCCAAATTGATAACAAACTGATTGTTGGACACCATTTGGAAAGAACCCCAATGGGCCGAACCTTTCATTGTGATTTTCCTTTGAATATGTATAACCTTATTCTCTTATCGAACAAATATATATATATATTGTTATATATATCTATTTCATTGATACCGAACATTCTAAAATACCAAACCTTGCTTTGCTTTTGAAATATACTAAATATCGGACTTTGATTGGATATTGGATATTGTATATGGCATGGCCATCATTGATATTGGATATTGAATTGATTGAAAACTGAAATGATTGATTGATTGATTGATTGAATCCGGACGCCATTGTTGTTAATGGTATCCCTTGTTATTGACCCTGTTGTGATTGTGACAGAACTTTCGATTCGACAGGGGAGTGGGAAAATACTGTCGACCTTATGCACACTGTATATCTGTACCCTAGCTGGGAAGGGCTTTGGTCCCGGTCATAAGGTCTGATCCGCCTTATACTTACATTTGCCCTTATATGGATGATTAGGACCTACATGGTCCAACGTATTTGATATGGAGACTGTATGATTTTTTTTCCTACAGTCCATCCCACTATCTGTCATTTCACACATATGAAACCATATTATACGATATTGTTGTATCTTATTGATGATACCTTATGAACTTGATATTATTTAGTTCTTGATTTTATTCGATTGATATTCTTATTGGCTGACCCAATTGTTTATTGCGATGCATGTGAATTCACTGAGTATCATCTATACTCACTGCTTATTGTTTACCCATTTCAGGAGAGGATTAGAGTTGTAGAATCTAGACTTCTGTTTTTTTGAGGATTCTGCAACAGATTATCTGATGTATTTTCTAGATACTTATTTTGTATAGCAATTATATTTTGGTGTTCATAATCCAGCTGCTCCATGGGTATGTACGAGTCAGCTAGGAAATGAATATGTATCCAAATGATGATACTATGATATGGAAAATATATGTCATAATTGTTATGATCCTACGGGTATTGTTAATACAGTTGATTGAGAATGTATGGCAGGTTGTGATTGATAATGAATAAATAGAGATTGTATACATGCATATTGTATTGATAGGACTGATTTTGGGTTCTACAGGTGCCGGTCACCATTGACATCTCCCGTGCCCTAGGACCATCGCGGCTCGCGAGAGCGGGTCGTAACAATGCATAATCTCATAGAACCATCCTTCTTCTTCACAAAGAGTACAGGTGCTCCCTAGGGTGAACTACTGGGTCTAATGAATCCCTTGTCAAGCAGATATTGCAACTGAGTCTTCAATTCTTTCAACTCCACTAGTGTCATACGGTAGGGAGGAATAGAAATCTTACTTGTGTCAGGTAACAATTCTATACCGAATTCTATCTCTCTATCCGGTGGCAAACCAGGCAATTCTTCAGGAAATACATCCGGGAACTCATTGACTATAAGAATCTGCTCCATACTCTTCACTTCCCTATTAGTGTCCCGAACATATGCCAAATATCCTTGGCAACCCTTCCACAACAATCTCCTTGCCCCAATAGCAGATATCATATTATACGGTGCTTCACTCCGCTCCCCTTGGAATTCAAATTCCTCACCCGAAGGTGGCTTAAAGATAAGCTTCTTCCCATTACAATCAATAATGGCATAATACTTGGACAACCAATCCATGCCCAAGATCACATCAAATTCCAACACTGGCAATTCAATCAAATCTGCATCCAAGCTCTTGCCACCTATGCTAACCACACATGATGGATAGGATTTCTAAACCTCAATCTCCTCCTCCAAATGGGTAGACACAACCAACACATTCTCAAGCAAAATACATGGCACATGCAACTTCTTAGCAAAGTAGGATGATACAAATGAATGCATAGCTCCTAAATCAAACAAAACTCTAGCATTCAAGGCTTGAATCGGAAGAATACCTGTAACCACAGTATTGGATGCTTGGGCTTTATGCTGTGCCAAGGCAAAAACTCTCCCTCTGCCTCTACCCATCGGAGCTGATCCAGAAGCTTGAGACTCATGCTGACCTGATCCTCTGCCAGCTTCAACATTTCTGCCCAAATTACCTCGACCTCCTCCTAGTTACTGACTAATGCTCCTCTCTCTGCTCATCTGAACTGAAACCTGAGAAGCCTGATGTCTAACTTCAAAAGAAGGCCGTGGACAATCCTTAAGAAGATGACTATGATGTCCACATCCATAACATGCGCCTGATACATAGAAGCAAGGCCCTCTGTGAAACTTACCACATGTAGGACAAGAAGGATTAGTCCTAGGTGGTGCTGAACTAGCTGCGCTGTGGCTCACTTGAGGAAAAAATCTGAAGGGATTTGGTCTCTGCTGAGTTCTCCCTGATGGTCCTCTAAATCCCCCCCGAGCAACAAATTGAGGTACAATATTCATACTCTTCACCCCACTGTCTTGCCTGGAAGAACTTCCAACTTTAGCCTTCTTCTTTTCTTCCCTCTCTGATCTAACTTCCATTTCTCTCTTCTCTATCACTCTTGCTTTATCCGCTAACTTGGAATAGGAATCAAACTCAAGAGTAGCCAAAACTTTAAACAACAGGGCCACCAATCCCCTACGGAACTGCTGGATCCTTGCCGCTTCTAAAGGCACAAGGGCTGAAGCAAACTTATTCAGCTGGCTGAATTTCTTCACATACTCTGATACAGTCATACCCGGAATCTGAACCAACCTTTCAAATTCCATTGCTTTAGCATCCCTTACACTCTCCGGAAAAAACTCATCAAGGACCATTTCTCTAAATCTCTCCCATGATAATTCTTCATTATCTCGAAGTATCCTAGAAATGCTTCTCTTGAACTAATCTTTCGCTTCAGCCTTCATTAAATACTCAACAAACTCAATGACTCTCCTATCAGCAATCCTCAAAATCTGGATCTTCTCTTCTATCTCTTCCAGAAAATCTGTAGGATCCACCTCACCTCGATACTCTGACGGCTTAAGTTTCACGAATTTCTCAAAAGATACCTCCTCAACCTGATGTACCACTGCGGGCGGGGGCGGAGGAACTAGAATATCTGGAACTGCTTGAACCGGAGGAGCCTGCTGCTGCCTCTGCTGAGTAATAAACTCAGCTAACACCTCATAATTCCTCTGCAGCTGGTCTAACTGCTGCGCCATATGGCCACATCAACTGGTGGCAAAGGAGGAACCTCATCTCCTTTATTCCCTCCTACTGAACCCTCTTCAGAAGGAAGTTCCCATCTAGGACGGCCTTGACCTCGTCCTCTGCCGCGATGTGGAGGCATCTCGATACTAATAAGAAGAGCAAACACATCAGACTCACTACGCACATTTAACGCAGATATACATATCAAAGGCAACACAATTGGACGAGACACGATCCTATGCTCCGTAGTTATCTTAATCAACACTTATACTAGGGTTCATGCATCTCTATCTATCTTCTATGTTAAGGATTATAAACCTAGTGCTTTGATACCACCTCTGTTACACCCCAACTCCAATGGTGCGACGGTCCTAGGGCAAGGGTAGGCTTAAGGCCACCATAACCCGTAGAACTCATAAATCAAGAATCTCATCATTATTATATTAATCACAATATCATACATTATCATATAGTAATCATGTCCACACATATAATTAAATATCAATCATATATTTTCTATTATCATTTCATATCTTTCTCGTGTTCATTAATGATCAAAAGAGACATCTCACATCACTGAGGAACAAGAGTACCCAAAAGGTAACAATCATACATCAAAGTATACTAGTATCCTCAAATGACTAACTACGAAGCTCTAGAGTATACTTCCATTACATATTATATCATAACACAATTAAATAAAATATACAAAATATCTCAATAGTTATTACAATGAAGCTTCTTGGAATAAACAAGTCAAGAAGCTCGATCCTCTCTATTAACTCCCTCACGAGCTATGCTATCACCTGAAATCCACAGAAGAGGAGTGAACCTTCAACTCAGTAAGATATGAACATTATAATCAAATATCTGAACATCGTATCATGGTAATGAACAAATAATTATACATATAGGCATGAAAGAAATCATAAGCTTTACTTGAAGGAAACATGGTTCTCACAATAATTTTGGCTATATCAAATCATGTCGTAAATCAAATCATGATTCATAATTGGAACATAGAATGCCCACAAAGAATGGCATTATCAAATCTCATCTGATAAAACTGATCTAATATCATAACATACGTATCGGTAGCCTTACTATCTTAACGTGCACACATGCTTGGCCAGGCATGCGCCTAGAACTCATGGCCCCCTCTAGGTGGAACACCGATAAAAACCCTATCGGCTGGGCTCCCAAAGTGCACAATGGACCAATGAATTTACTCTCATTAGGAAGAGCGTTCTATCCATGGGTTATGGGGTTTCAATCTCATAGGAAATATATTGGTCGTAAGACCATCATCATATAACATCATTCAAATCGGGATCACCAGTAAGAAACATATAGACTTGATCCAAGAAGGTTGATCAAGCCATTTACATTATACAAGTATATAATATATATACACTAGGATAATCAAATATAGGAATACTTATTCATTTTAATTTCAAGGAACAATAATCAAATAGGATGTTCATACTTACCTCTTACACAAATTTCTCTTAAATTCCTCTTTAGAAATCTGCTCACTTTAATTCCTCAATCAATTCGAATTTCTCCTCCTAAGAAATTCCCCAAATATTCAAAATTAGGGTTTCTCCAAACCAACAATATTCAACATGATTTACTATTAATTAATTATCTTAGAGTCTCTATTCTTGATTCCCAATAACAATTTTTATTTATCCTTTAAAGAAAATCTGCATTTAATTTTCGGAGCTACTGTACATGGCAGTGACTTCAGATTACTTGCAATAAATTTTATATACCCAATATTAATTACCCTAACCTATAGGCTTAAATAAATCTAAAGAAATTAGCTTGAGAAGAAAATTTACCTTATTTTCCTTAACACTATAATTTCTGAGATTACTGCTCAAATCTGATGATTTCTGCCTTAATACTGAATAATCTAGAAGTCTAATGCATTAATTTGAGTATTAATGCCGTGGAATATAAAACGGAACTAATATGAGAAAAAGACTGAATTTACGAAAGAAAGAAAGAAGGAAAAAATCGTGAGATAACGCTACTGGGGTTGCTGGGTTTAAATAAACTCTACTCCAGAAATACGCTGGCCAGCTCGCCAGTCAGCCTTGGCAAAGCTCCCTCGCCTAAGCCAGCTCACCATTCCCACTTCGCATTCCCAGCTCACACTTTCCAGCTTTCGTCTGCTGCCTCGCCAGACTCTCCTCGCGAACTCTTCCTCGCATATGCTACCTCGGCAATACTTCTTCACCTCTTTGCCTCTTCGCTTCTTCGCGAACTATCACTTCGCACATTCTCTCTTCGCATAATGCCTCTTCTCCAAATCCTCTTCGCCTTTCCTCTTCTCGAATCTCTCTTCGCCAACTTCCTCTTCGCAAATTGCCACTTTGGCAAACTCACCTCGCCACTTCGCCATTTCGCCACTTCGCAAAATGCCTCCTCTCATTTTGCTGGCTCGCCATAAAAAAATTCCTCTAAGTTAAAACCCTTCCTGGACATCTCATACTTAGCCAACTTGCAAATGAGCTTCAAATATCCAAACTTACTACTTCTTTTTATCAATTAAAATCAACGTGCAGGGGCACAACATATTTCAAATCATAAAGACTAACACACAGACCATGGTGACTCTCCAAAGATCACCCAGACTTGCTGCCTTAGAATCTCTCCGAATAGGTCTGATAAAACCCACTCTACACTGAGATACAATTATCCAAAAATTCTGAAATTTTACAGTCATCTTCACAACACACAAAGGAACATTTTTTATGTTCACACCTTTAGTTAATTCTACCTCAGTCATTCTTAGTAATTTCAAATAGGCACTGCATTCCTGCAGCAACACTCAATCAGACCAGCCTTGCTCAAATAGACATAACTCATCACTTACACAGAATTTTTCCAAACCATTTTACAGAATTATAATCAAGACATAAACTCACAACTTTAATGTTTTACACTTTACCAAATTATGTCTTTAAGATCATGCAATTATCATCACAAAATCCTGCAGTATTAAAAATCAGAAATTCCTGAAATTCTCAACATTCACATCTGAAATTAATAAATTCTCCAAACGTACAAATCAATAAAAACACTACAAAATGGCAGATATTACAATTTTGGTGTATGGAAAAGAAAGAAAGAATGTCTATTAAGGGGAGTGAGTGGCCGAACCATGAATAGAAGAGAGCAACCAAAATATTTTTCATTCCTTTCCAAAGAAAATCAACCAAAATTTGATAGGAAGAAATGAGAGAAGAAGAGGAAGAAGAGGAAATTGATGGAGATTATGTAAGCTGTTTTAGTGGAGCAGGAATTCTATGGTATAAGTTTAAGGTAAAGCCTCCTAAACTTAGTTATTTGATTGTATTTAAGAGTTCTAAGGTTTGATTTGGCAAATAATTGAGGTGATTAAGTTAAAAATGCAAAGAATGAGCTAGGGTTAATATAGTTTCTGAATTCTATTTTAAGGCAGTAACTTGTGGTTGATATTCCAAAATTTTAATGACTGAATCTGAGGATGGTTAAAACATGAAAGTTGTAGATAAATATGTTAATTAGATGTCTGTAATGGAATTTGGAAAATTCGAAGTGAGAAAAGAGTTATCGGGTAAAAACTGTGACTGATTTGGAATTAGGTTTTCTAAAAAATGCTACTGTATTTTATTTGTACAGACTGATAGAGACAGAATTAGAAGATGTATTCAACATAAAAAGTGTTCATTTATATCTTACATATAATTTTGTTAAAGGGTTTTTTAATTGAATTTGTGATTTATGAGATATTAGGTCATAAGTGTAATATGCCCGGATTGACTATTTAACAGAATATAGGTTATAGAATTCTATTAATTTGAGGACCTTAAATTTTGAATTAGAGAAAGTATTAAAAATAAAAAATGTTCATCTATGTGTTATATAAATTAATGTAAAATTTTTTTATAATTGGATGAGTATATAATTAATTATAAGCATAGAAACAGGGCATATCTAGATAGAGACTTCAAGGCAGTAATTTAAATTTGGAAATTCACCAATAATTGTTCAGTGATCCAAAAATTCTGAAATTTGGATATGTTATAAGTTTATGTGTCTATTTTCAATATGAAAAGGAATTATAGTAATTGGTTAAGTATTGATTGAGTTATTAGAAAAAGAACAGAATATATCAGAATAGGAATTTATGCAGAATGCAGGGTAGCAGAGCTGGTTATAAGTTTAAGTTTAAATTAATACCATAAATTGTATAGTAATGAATTTAATATGAAATTTGGATATGTTAGACCTTATATTTTAAGTTTAATTAGGAACAAGAATTGAATCAATTGGATAAGTGTAGAGAGAGATATGAGTAATAAAACACAGGCTGCCAATAAGGTTCTTTATAGGCAAAATCCTAGTAACTTGGAAATTTGAGGAATTTTTTTTAATATAAATATAAGTAATGTAAGTTTATGTTAAATAGTATCTAAATGGAAATTAATTGGATATGTGGAGTCAAGAATGAATAAGAGGTGCGATGGGTACCAAAAGAGATAAGGCAAAGAATCAAGGATAAAGAAAAAGGAAAATGTTCAAGTTATAAGCTAAGATGAGTAATGTATACATCATTATGCATACTCATGTTTTTATTTGTTGACCCAATGAGTATGTTTCCTTCCTGATTAAATGCCATTTGTTATTGTTGATCATTCTTTAATCTTCCTAAAGATTGAAATTTATCCATATTCATTGATTGCTATTGATATTGAAATGCCTTTTGTGTACCAATTAATAAGTAAACCCGTGTATTGAAAGCCATTGTACCGAAATATTCTTAATGCATACTTGATATTGTTATTGGTTTCCATTGGCCTATTTGCATGTGAATTTGACAGAGCTATCGCTCCGATAGGTTAGTGGGAATATACTGTCGGTGATGTGTACATTGATTACTGATGCCTTAGTTGGGAAGGGCTATGGTCCTGGCCATAGGGTCTGATCAGCCTTATGCTTACTGATACTGATACTACTGAAGACTGTATGTTCGCATATAGTCCATACTGATACTACTGGAGACTGTATGTTTACATATAGTCCTTCCCTTTATCTGTCTTATCTACAGGATGCAAGTATTGTTTACCTGATCATTGATTCCAAACTTATATCTTATTGCTTACCATTGATATTTTTATTACCATATACTTATATCTCATTTATAATGATGTATGCATGCTCACTAAGTATTTTATACTAACCAAATTAGTGGTTTATAATTTTTTTACAGGGATGTGTTAGAGGAAGCTGATTCCAAGTCAATTTCTTTTCCGACTTGGGACGTCAAGTACATCGAGGTATAATTGTATTTGTTAAAGGTCATTAGTGACAATTCTTACAGCTCCATGGTACTGTGTATAATTGGATGATTGGGTATTATCATGATGTATGAATAGTATAATTTTTAATGTTACAGTGATATTCAAAATATAATGTGTAATGCACTATGATTGAAAATGTCAATGATAATAAAGTAATAAAGATAGTGACAGGGGTAAATAATAAAATGAAATTTTCATGTTTTGAAAAAGATTTAGAAGTGCTATGTATGACAGTTGAACTGTGAAGTTGAGGGTATAAGACTGAAAAATTATTGGGAGTGTAAAAATAATTTTAGTGTGGGTTGTGTAATTTATGAAAGACCTAGTTTTGGGTCTGGAATAGTATTAAAATTACAAAGAAAACTATGACAAATTTTTTGTAAAATTTATAAGTAATAAATGGGATTTAAGTATTGATTAATAAATTAATATTGATTGAATGATTTATAAATAGATTGTTCATGGATTCTGTCGGTGTCCTTAAGTCTACCTGTGCCATAGGATCGTCGCGGCCCAAAAGTGGGTCGTGACAACTAATTTTCATAATTTATTTATCATATAAATTTTAGGTCTCAAAATTAATTTGGTGAAATTTTGTGTTTTAAGTATAAAATTTAAAATTCAAATGCTAAACTGTTATTTTACTTTTAACTGTCTATTTAAGAGCTACAAAGTCAACTATATTAATTATAGGGTTTTATTTGTAAATACCAAAAAATTTGGGGTGTTACAAATTAACTGTCAAATATTTTTTAGAAATCAAGAACTGACAATTACCCCAAAATAAGTTTTTCTTATCAATTTCTTTTCCTTCACTAACTATTTGCCTTTTTAACTTCATATAAATTCTCAAATATTTTTTCCTTAATAATTTAAGGATCTTAGTTTAAGGTATTTTCAATAAATTTTAGTAAAGAATTTCTTAAAAATATTATAAAAATTTCATTACTATTAATACTATTTATTATCGCCTTTAAAATTTTTCTATAAAAATTTGTCACACTCCAACTCCAGTGGTGCGACGGTCCTAGGGCAAGGGTAGGCTTAAGGCCACCATAAACCCGTAGAACTCACAAATCATGAATCTCATATACAATTATATCAATCGCAACATCATACATTTTCATACAATGGTCATGTCTATATATATAATTAAATATCAATCATATTTTTTCTATTATCATTCATCTCTTTCTCTTGTTCCTTAATGATCAAAAGAGGCACCTCACATCACTGAGGAACAAGAATACCCAAAAGATAACAATCATACATCAAAATATACTAATATCCTCGAATGACTAACTACGGAACTCTAGAGTATACCCCATTACACATTGCGTCATAATACCATTAATTAAATATACAAAATATCTCAAAAGAATTATTACAATGAAGCTTATTGGAATAAAAAGTCAAGAAGCCCGATCCTCTCTATTAGCTCCCTCATGAGCTAAGTTATCACCTAAAATCCACAGAAGAGGAGCGAGCCTTCAACTCAGTAAGAAATGTACATCATGCAATAAGAAACTAAATATCAAATCATGGTCATGAACAAATAATTATACATATAGGTATGAAAGAAATCATAAGCTTTGCTTGAAGAAAACATGGTTCTCACAATAATTTTGGCTATATCAAATCATGTCATAAATCAAATCATGGTTCATATTTAGAACATAGAATGCCCACAAAGAATGGCATTATCAAATCTCATCTGGTAGAACTGATCACATATCATAATATACGTATCGGTAGCCTTGCTACCTTAACGTGCACACATGCTTGGCCAGGCATGCGCCTAGAGCTCATGGCCCCCTCTAAGCGGAACACCGATAAAAACCCTATCGGCTGGGCTCCCAAAGTGCACAATGGACCAATGAATTTACTCTCATTGGGAAGAACGTTCTATCCATGGGTCATGGGGTTTCAAACTCATAAGAATCATATTGGTCGCAAGACCATTATCATGTAACATCATTCAGATCGGGTTCTCAAGTAAGAAACATATAGACTTGATCCAAGAAGGTTGATCAAGCTATTCACATTTCACAAGGATATATATATATATATATATATATAATAGGATAATCAAATATAGGGATACTTGGTCATATTAATTTCAAGGAACAATAATCAAATAGGATGTTCATACTAACCTCTTACATAAATTTCTCTTAAATTCCTCTTAGTAATCTGCCCGCTTATAATTCCTCAATCAATTCGAATTTCTTCTCCTAAGAAATTCCCCAAATATACAAAATTAGGTTTTCTCCAAATCAATAATATTCAACATGATTTCCTATTAATTTATTATCTTAGAATCTCTATTCTTAATTTCCAACAACAATTTCATTTATTTCTTAAAGAAAATCTGCATTTAATTTTCGGAGTTACTATTCATGAAAGTTTCACCAAACTGATTTCTCCCACATTAATAACCATTAATAGTTTCAGATCACTAGAAATAAATTCTATATACCCAGTATTAATTATCCTAACCCATAGACTTAAATAAATCCAAAGAAAATAGCTTGAGAAGAAAATTTACTTTATTTTCCTCAACACTGCAATCTCTGAGATTACCGCCCAAATCTGATGATTTCTGCCTTAATATTAACTAATCTAGAAGTCTAATGCATTAATTTGAGTATTAATGTATTAGAATATAAAATGGAACTAATATGAGAAAAAGACTGAATTTAATCGAAGGAAGAAGAAAGAAAAATCGTGAAATGCTACTGGGGGTTGCTGGGTTTAAACAAAACATTGCCCCAGAAACACGCTAGCCAGCTCGCCTCGCCAGACCTGCCTCGGCAAAGCTACCTCGTCTAACCAGCTCGCCATTCCCACTTCGCATATTCCAGCTCGCCTAACTTGATCCGGCATTGCCTCCTCGCTATTCCAGCTCGCATATGCTAACTCGCGTATGCTGCCTCGCCAGACTCTCCTCGTGAACTCTTCCTCGCATACGCCACCTCGGCAATGCTTCTTCGCCTTCGCCTCTTCGCTTTTTTGCCTTTTTGCCTCTTCGCGAACTGCCTCTTCGCGAACTGCCACTTCTCATAATGCCACCTCGCCTTATCTTCTTCGCCATATCCTCTTCGTCAAAGCTCTTCGCCAAAGCTCTTCGCCAAATCCTCTTCGCCTTTGCTCTTCACCAAATCCTCTTCGCCTAAGCTCTTCGCCAAATCCTCTTAGCGAATTTCCACTTCGGCAAACTCACCTCGCCACTTCGCAAAATGTCTCCTCTCATTTTGTTGGCTCGCCATAACAAAATTCCTCTAAGTTAAAACCCTGCCTGAACATCCCACACTTAGCCAGCTCGCAAATGAGTTACAAATATTCAAACTTATTAATTCTTTTTATCACTTAAAATCAACATGCAGGGGCATAACATATCAAAATTTTAAATCAAAAGGACCAACACACAGATCATGGTGACTCTCCAAAGTTCACCCAGACTTGCTGCATTAGAATCTCTCCGAATAGGTCTGATAAAACCCACTCTACACTGAGATATACTTATCTAAAAATTCTGAAATTTTACAGTCATCTTCACAACACATAAAGGAACATTTTTCATGTTTACACCTTTAGCTAATTCTGTCTCAGTCATTCCCATTAATTTCAAATAGACACTACATCCCTGCAGAAACTCTCAACCAGACCAGCCTTGCTCAAATAGACACAACTCATTACACACACAGAATTTTGCAAAACTATTTTTACAGAATTATAATCAAGACATAAACTCACAACTTTCATGTTTTACACTTAACCAAATAATATCATTAAAAACATGAAATTATCATCTCAAAATCCTGCAGCATCAAAAATTCAGAAATTCTTTAAATTCTCAACATTCTTATTTAGAATTTAATAAATTCTCCGAACATACAAAATCAATAAAATACTACAAAAATGACAGATATTACAAAATTATCCTTAAATATTCTCTTTATACCTTCTTAAACTAATTTGACTCATTTATTCTTCAATTAACTTCTTATTCATTACTATGATCCACTTATATCTGTACAGTCTCCTGTACATTTTTCTTGGGTGTTACAAACAGCCTTCTTGGATGGTTATTTCTTGGTATATTTTATTCGATTTGACAACTTTATATTATTTACGTCTCAATACTTGAAGAAGATGATGATTATGTTTTGATCCTTTAAGTACTATTCAATTATTAATTATATGCATCCTTTAGAACAATTATAGAAAATCATTTACAAATTTTAAGAAGAAAAACTATCTCTTTATATGAATTAATACTTTAGTATACTAAAACTAAGGGGAGTGTATTCAATATAAACTTTTAAAGACTTTTATGGATTTAAAAAATTAGGGTATATTTAATCCAGATTTTTAAAGATTCTGTGAAAGTAAGGTCGTATTCAATCAAAACTTTTAAATACTCTAAAAAAAATCTACACAAGTTAAGCGGTATTCAATCAAAACTTTTGTAGAATTTTTAAAAGTCTACTAGTATTTAAAAAGTCATTGACTTTTAAAGAAATAGATTTTTAGAGACTTTAGATGACTTTTTATGTGTTAATATTAATAAAATTTCTTCAAAATTCTCTTTCACTTTTTCTCAAAATTTTGAAAGACTTTTAATGATTTTTATTTTTTATATGCTGACAGGAGAAATAACCAAAACAAATCAAACCAAATTAAAAAATTACTATAAATAATGAATCCATTTTTTAAAATCATTCATTTCTATAGACCGTATATAAATTTTACTCATAAAAAATACTGATATTTTTGGGTGTCCATATGTTATAATATAAATAAATAAACTGATCCTCTTTTTTGTTTGGTTCTTCGACCGGTGGCGTGTGGAGATTGACATTCTTGTCTTTGGACAATAATACTATTGAAAATGACATTGTTGGCATGTTGAACATGAACCTTTTATTTTGAAAATATGTCCCATTTGATTTGACTTGTTTAATCATATGATTAATTTTTTTCATTATATGATAATCTTTCCTTGGATATGTATAGAACATCCAGAATTTTTTTCTCAATTGATTTTTTTTTAGATGGTAGGAATTTCTTGTGTATAAACAGGGTAAATATATAAAAAAAAATTAATTTTTTATTTTTTTATGTGACCACTAAAATTTTTATTTATTTTTTAATATGAAATAAATTATATGATATTAATAATAAAATTATATATATATTAAAAAAAAAACTTATTAATATTTCTTATAAGATATTATTTTCTATTTTTTTCAAATAGTTATAGATATAATCATGTAATTAATACTATCTAAATTACTTTTTTTCGGAAGAAATATAAATTAATTTTATAAAATAAGAATATTGTAAAATTTAAATACTAAATTTTAGATTTACATTGACAATATTATTTTTTATTTTTTTTTAAATATTATTATTAGAGTAACAATTTATCATTAATATAAACTCAAATAGGAAATCTTTATTTTTTACAAATATCAAAGTAACTATTACAAATCAATTAAAATCTATAAAAATTTATTTATATCTACAAAATAAAAATTTGAAAAATTCATTCATAGAGTTATAAATTCTGCAAAGATCATTACAAATTCATAAAACTCTACGAAAATCATTCACTTAAAAATTTATAAAATTATTAATTTTCTTGATTCAATGCATCCCTTAATTATTATTGTCATTTTTTTTATGATTAATTCTAACATAAATAGAGAGCGAATTTTTTATTTTATACTTAACATTTGAAAGTCTTTATCCAAATTTATTAAATTTTATTAAATAAATAAATAGTCTTTTAATTTTTAAAAATATAAAAATAATTTTTTTTTAACTATTTCATATATCAACGCCTAAAATAAATAATCTGTATACCATTATTTTTAAAAAGATAATTCAATTATATATTAAAACTTAAGATTTTTTCACCCTACATTCTCTTGAGCCCTAATATAGCTCTGCCTTTAGCTAGACTCGAACAGTCTAGGTATGATAAAAAATAAAAACATAAAAAAATAAAGCTTGGAGTGTGGGCTTGAGATGCTTAGGTTGGATTTTAAATTATCATTTTAAAAATTATTTAAATTAACAACAAAAATTTAAATTTTTCTAAAAAAATATAAATATTTCATATTTTGTATTATAAAATAAATTATAATTATGTCTTGGTATTTCTCAAAAAAAAAAAAAAAATCATATTTTGACATATTGAAAAAATAATTTGCTCAGGAAAATATAAAAAAGATTAAAAATTATAAAATAAAAGAAATTTATTTCATATAGTAAAAATGAAAAATTATATTATTATTTTTAAATACAAATATATATTTATTAAATATATTTTTTATTATCATATATATTTTTTTTAAATATAAATATAAATCTCACTTTTATGAAATAAAAAAAAAGTAAATGTAACAAATTTTTCTTATTTTATATATATATGTGTGTGTGAATTAAAAATAATAATAATGAAATATAAAAAGAAATGAAAATTAATATTTTTTATTAGTTAAATAATATAATAAAGGTATTATAATTAAATTCAATAATAAAAGAATTAGTAAGAGTGTCAAAAATAAAAAAGGGGAGTGCTAATATCCTCACTCTAAATTTATAATTTATAATTAATTTATATATAATTTATAGCACTCAATAATATACATATGCTTAAATTTATAATTAGTTAACTTCCAGAATGTCTAATTAGTATTTTTAGTAATTGTTTAGGAATAAGTGAGGTTTGCCTATAAAGATTACTTGATTTGCTAGAGGAAAGTCAACCCTTTGAAGACAGAAAATTTAGTTTTATGGATTTGATGTCTAATTTGAGTATATAGAATAGTCCTTTAAAACACCATTTAAACACTATACTCATAACCATAGATAAAAAAACTAACAATTTGTGCATAAATAATGATTTTATTTCCTTAATTTGTGTTTATTTTAGAAAGAATAATATTTTTTTTTAGGAATAATTACAAAAAAGTAACATGTAATTTATGTTATTTTTTACTTCGGGTCTATAGAAAAAATTTTGATTAAAGGGGATTTATAGTTTACGCAGCTAATAATTTATGGTCTACAGTTATGACGTTGTTAGTAACAGTGATATGACATTGATTTGGCTAGTTGTAGACTCCATAAACATATTATTTAACATTACATAATCTATATATAATATATAAAGCGACTGCGCGGATAAACAGTGAAATCAAAATTGATTTTACTTCAGGTAAATTATCATTTTATCCTTTTCCTGCTCTTAACTCTGTATACAAAACGGCATTGTTTTTAAAGGTTGTTTAGGTAATTTTGTCTTAAAAAAACTGCATGGTATTGTTTAGGTGTTTTTGTATTTTCACCTTCTCCTTCTTGCTCTTTAATTCCTATCCCTTCCAATAACCTAACTGCCACCCCTTCTTTCTTCCCATGAAAACCCTGGTTGTTCCCTTTCATCTTTTACTTCTATTTCTATGCTTTCTCTGCAAAAATTTTATTTCGATTATGGTGGTACGTATTTTTTTTATATTGTAACCATTTTTGTTATTATTATTTGGTTTATTTTTTTTATTTGAACTATATGGGTATGGGTTTTTTATTTGAATTTTATATTTGATGTATATCTGTTCAAGATTGCATGTAATAATTATCAATCTATTTTTCTTCTTCTTATTTTTCTCTCTAATCTTTTAAAAGAGTGATTCAAATGCAGGGTTAAAATGGAAATTGTTGTTCATGTTTTGGTGGCTTAAAAGAGTTACTCAGACCGTGAATCATCCCCGTTGGATATCCTTTATTTTGTCTATGAAGGTGGGCTAGATTTTTTTTTTTCTTACAATTTGATTTTCCTATATGTTCTTTTCCCTTTCGTACAAACATTTAGTGCTTCCTCCTGAAATGGCCAAACTCTTACCAAAGAATCAGCTTCTCTCTGAAGTGAGTTAGATTTGCATTTACAGTTTCTTTTTATTATATGGGTTTATTTTTATTTGAATTTTGTGATTGATTTTGAACTGAGTTTTTTTTCCCCAATTATGTGATTGTATTGTGTTATTTGAGATTGCTTAGTTTTGTTGCTCATATTCTCATTTCTTTCTTAATCTGCCTCTCTTTTCTTCTTCATTTTCTTTCTTAGTTTATTTTAAATTTTACTTTACTGTGATTTATATATGACATAATTAATCCATTGAAGAGTTGTTATAGATAGATCAAAAGATGTCAACCTTAAGTGTACCTTCATCGCCAACTTCTCCAAGAGACGATGCCACCCAATTACACAAAGCTTTCAAAGGTTTTTTGTTTTTTAATTTTTACTTTTTTTTTATTATTATTGTTGCTTGTGTTCTTTTATTGATTACTCCATTGTTGAAATCTATTTTTATAAAGAAAGAAAAAATAATAAAAAAAAACTATTTTTAATTAAGCTTGCTTGAGGCCATTAAATCTTTTAAATTGAATTTAATTTTTGATGTGGTATTAGCAGAAATATTATTAATGCTAAACATTATAATTAACATTTGGTTTAAAGAGTCATTTGGAGTATTGCTTATAACTTATTATAGATAATCAATTGCTAAATTATTCCTTGGCATCTTTCTTCATTAATCACATTTAAAATTTTTAATTGAAATATTGGCTTGATAAATGTAAGAATTTGCATATAATGATATTATATTTTACATTATTTGAACAGGATTAGGATGTGATGCTGGAATGGTCAACAACATTCCTGCTCATAGGGATGCATCACAAAGAGATACACCAAGAATTTAAAACCATGTACTCATATGAGCTCAAGAAAGGCTTATCTTTAGAGCTTCATGGCCATCTCAAGGTGTATACATATATGTTATAAAGAGTTGAATTTCTTTCTACTTGATCACTCATATCATTTTATTATAGAAATAAAATTAGTCCTTTTAATGGTTTCAGAAAGCAATTTTGCTATGGATGCAAAATCCATTGGAAAGAGATCTTAGCACACTGAGGCAAGCTCTAACAGGGCCTATAATTGAACTTAAAGCTGCTATTGAAATAATATATTCACATGGTTCATCTCAAATTCGACAAATTAAATAGGCTTATACTCTAACTTATGGTACTCAACTTGAGTATGATGTTGAAGCTCACACATCTGACAATCATAAACAGGTTCTCTCTTTGTCTCAGTCGCTACAAAGATAATAAAGCTCAATGTTAATAGAAATTAGCAGTAATATCACCTGATATATAGAACCTAGCCACTGCCCCTTCTTTCTTCCAATGAAAACCTTGGTTGTTCCCTTTCATCTTTTACTTCTATTTCTGTGCTTTCTCTGCAAAAATTTTGTTTCGGTTATGGTGGTACGTATTTTTAATATTGTAACCATTTTTTTTATTATTATTTGTTTTTTTTATTTGAACTATATGGGTATGGGTTTTTGATTTGAATCTTAGATTTGATGTATGTTTGTTCAAGATTGCATGTAATAATTATCAATATATTTTTCTTCTTCTTAATTTTCTCTCTAATCTTTTAAAAAAGTGATTCAATCGCAGAGTTAAAATGGAAGTTGTTCATGTTTTGATGGCTTAAAAGAGTTACTCAGACCGTGAATCATCCTTTTTGGATATCCTTTATTTCGTTTATGAAGGTGGGTTAGATTTTTTCTTTTTTCTTACAATTTGATTTTCTTATATGTTCTTTTTTCCTTTCAGGTATTTAGTGCTCCCTCCTGAAATGGCCAAACTCTTACCAAAGAATCGGCTTCTCTCTGAAGTGAGTTAGATTTGTATTTACAGTTTCTTTTTAATATATGGGTTTATTTTTATTTGAATTTTGTGATTGATTTTGAATTGAGATTTTTTCCCCAATTATGTGATTGTATTGTGCTATTGGAGATTTCTTTTGATTAATTTGATTAAATTGGTGTTTTATGTAAAATTAAACCTTTCTCCATCTGCTTTCTCAACTAGCTAATGTATGCATTAATGATCAATGAAAACAAAGACAAATAATGCAGCTGATTAGATGCAAAAATTTTTATTCCATCTATACATCTAAGCTTCTCTGAATCCACTATATATTTTTACAGAATGACCTACTATTATTTTCATTTTGACTTGTGCTTATTTATATCTTCTTTTGATTCTGGTTTCAATATTATTAGGTTTTAGTGAAACTTGAGAAATTTAAGAAGAGCATTTGTACAAATTTATGTATAGTAAGTTTAATGTCAAGGTAAGTTTTCAGCCTCTGTTGTTTTATTGTTTGATTTGCTTCATGCAGGTCAAGGTTTCTTCTTATTAGTATTTTTTATTTGAGATAAAATGGGTTGAATGTGCTTGGGATGAGTCTATGAAAGGCAATCATGAGAATTATGTGAGAGTAATGTATTGCATTGTGAAATGTTTGTAGATGCTTTATAGTTGATGTGGTAGGTCATTTGCTTCATATCTTGGCTATTTGGTTGACCTATTTCACATCATAGACTATTTTACATATTACCGCAAATAGATATGCAATCCTGTTTTATATTTACACTTATTTTGGACATTGCATATTCAATTTGAATTGATCTAATCATGTTCTTCTCCTCTTTTATGCAGGTGCTTTAGGGATTAGTTAACTTGATTGATTTTTTATGGTTTGGTTGGTAGTTTTTCGTTGGGTTTTCTTTTTTTTCCTAGATTTTTTATTGTGTTTGGTTTGATTTTCATTTGATCAAATCTTAGAATGTGTAATATTAAAAAATATTTTTTTTAGTATGAATTTAGAATTTTGGTGCATTGACTTTGGTTATTGATTGGATATGATTCTGTTTCATTTAGAGTAGAATTTGAAGCCATTGGCCATGTACGCCACACAAATTTCCACAGGCACTATTTTTTCAAATTGTATTTTAGTTTAGATTTGAGATTGAATGCCTATATTTTCCTTCTAAATGATGCATTTGAGTTGATATTTGTTTTTCTTCAAGGGTGGTTTGGTTTGTAAATCAAACCCTTAAACATAATTTTCATTTAATTAATTTATAACTTTTACATATAATAATTAAATTTATTTTTCATTAATTAATTTATTAAATTAAAAATATATAATTGTTAAATTAATTAAAATTTATACTCCAATGTTAAACCCGCAGCATCACACAGGTAATTTTGCTAGTTTCCTTATATTTTTCGTGGATTTTTATTAATTCAAGTGAAAATTTAGCTAATTTAAAAAAAAATAAGTAATTTTTTTTTTTGTTTGAACTCCATTTTTTCCTTCTTTCTCCTTTAGATTGCCTCTATATTCAACCAATCTCCTCCAGATCGTCAAATTTCCTTATGGAGCATCCTTAGTAGCTAAATTGTGAAGCATCCACTACTGTCAATCACATCAGTTTCGATGTTACCATTGTCGCGCGATCTACTGCCTATGTCAATGTACTTGCGAGGACTGAGGCCGATTGTGGCCACCGCCATTACTCTAGCAAGCTCCTCCATTACCCCCATTGCTCAAGTTTCTCTCGTCAAAGCATTGAAATAGAGCAAATGAAAGGGTTGAAGAAAGAAAAATCAAGGGATTTGAAGTAACTGGCTCTGAAATAAAAAGACATTTATTTGGTTGGGTTTAATAATTTGATGTTTGATTTATTCAGAGTGAGTAAAATAAATTTAATTTCTGCTTCAATAAATATTTTTTTTTATTTTAATTTCCAAAAGTTCATGACTCGCTATTGTCATTGCTTGGTTTTGGATAAATCAGCAGAGTAAACCTGTAAACATAAGATTTTTACACTCTCGGAACAATTAGAAAAGAAAAAATCAAAATGGATCGAAAAGGGACGAATCGGGCCCAATGCACCTATGAAAACCATATAGGGACCTTGAGGAACTGTAAAGAGCCAGGGAGTCTCTGCGAAATTGTAGAGAGCCTCTGTAGAACTGTATAGCTATCTGTGAAAACTACACAGTGCTCTACACTTGCGAAAATCACAGAGACCCCTGTGACAACCGAAAGCCTGTGTGAGTAGCTGTCACACCTTGACTTCAGTGGTGCGACAATCCTAGGGCAAGGGTAGCCTTAAGGCCATCATAAACTTGTAGAATATTAATATCTTGGATCTCATACATAACATATATCCACATTATACATATTTATCATCATGTATACTCATCTCTATGAATCAAATATTCATTATTCATGTATTTCCATACATCATCATATGATTTCCTCTTGTTCCTTACCGATCAAAAGATACATCCCACATCAATAAAGAACAAGGGCAACCCACAATGTATCAATTCAGACATCAAAAATAATATCATCCTCAACATCTAACTATGAAGCTCTAGAGTATACTCCTCATACATATAAATACCATAATACAAAATAATATAAATCAAAAGAATTACATAGAGTCTTCTTGGAGGAATGAATCAAGAAGCTTTGTCTTTTATGTTAGCTCCCTCTTGAGCTAAACTATCACTTGAAATCTACAGAAGAGGAGTGAGCCTTCAACTCAGTAAGATATAAACATGCAATGTAATAGTCAAGCCAAAGGAACATGGGTATGGATGTTTCATAAGGTCATACTTACAAGAACATAAGTACTCACAATCGAATAACACTAACAAATCATATAATAGAACTGTAATTATTAGAACGCATCAGTAGCTTTGCTACCTTATCGTAACAAAGCGAATTAGTAGCCTTGCTATTTTATCGTAATACATATACTTGGTTGGGCATATGCCTAGAGCTTATGGTCCCCTCTAGGTGGAACACTGATAAAAACCCTATCAGCTAGGTTTTCAAAGTGCACAATGGACCAATGAATTTACTCTCATTGGGAAGAGCGTTCTATACATATGCATATCATAGGTCATATAGCTTAGATTTTACAAAGAATCATATTAGTCACAAGACCATTAACATATAAACATGAATTCATTCAAGTTAGCAAATGGCTTTCATATAAGTTTAGTTCAAGGAAGAATGACCAAGTCATTTATAAAATATAAAGTGATTACATGGAACAATTTATTATTTGTTGAGAACATCATGGGAATTTTATTTAATAGGTTAACAATACAATGTTTCATAACATGAGAATCATATACATGTACATTAAGAAGGTTTCAACAATCAATTTCAAGGAAACAACATACATATGTAATGTTTATACTTACCTCAAAGCAAATTATTCTTGTATTCCCCTCAATTGCTTGTTCATTCAATAATCTCCTTTATTTCCTTGAGTTCTTCTCTCCTAAGTCAAATCCCCAAATGTTCACAATTAGGGTTTATGCCTAATTATACTTATACATGGGAAAGTCTCATGATTCTAATCATCTTTTAGAATCCTAATATATTTTCTAATATCAATTTAATCACTTATTAGAGAAATGTGGAACATTGGAATAAATAGCTACTATTCGCCCCAAACCTTAAATCCATATACATCTTGTTTATAATCCATAGTAATTACTAATGATACTCTTAAACATCTATACTTAACTTATATTCATCTATTCTAACCATTAATTAACTTATCTTAAACTTTGAAGTGAGTTTGGAGTAAATACCTTGAATTTCCTAGAACAGAGAATTCTTGAGAAATCTGAAATATTGGTATTTTCTTGGTAATTAAATCCTTGCTTATTGGGTTATTATGATGAAATAAATATTGGAGGATGAATATTAATGAATTGGTAGGTGGTTGGGACCATTTATGAAGAAAGAGAAAAGAAGGGTTGAAAATAGAAGAGTTTGAAATGAAAAATGAAGCAATCAGATATATAGGCTCGACACTTTCACGCTCGTAAAGAGGGGCTTCACGACTGTGAATGGAGCTATTCACATTTTGGTTCGAAGCATTTCTTCATGGCCATGAGGGACGTTTCATGCCCGTAAAAACAAATCTGAATAATTGGTCAAATTACACAAAAAATTTTCTTACGGTGGTGAATGATTTCTCACTCCCGTGAGGAATCATCATGCCTATTAAAGGCTTGTTGATGGGAATCTCTCATGTTTCTCCATTCTAACTTATCTAAACTCAATCAATTTATACATACACATGTTAACACCTCAAAATCAATCATAACTCATCATGTCTCAACATATAATCATTTTAGGAGTAATCTATACTCAACATAACATTTTATATTATCTATCATGCACATATAAACATAACATGCTAACATTCATCAAACAAACAAACATGAACGAACACATATCTACCCTAACATTCCAAGTACTAGGTATTACATTCTCCCCACCTTAAGAAAATTTGTCCTCGAATTTTAAGACTTACCTTGCTCTTGGAATAGATGAGGGTACTTGTCCTGCATGCTCTGTTCACTTTCCCAAGTATACTTTTCCATAGCTTGATTCCTCCATAGGACCTTAATCATTGTTATATCTTTATTTCTTAGTCTCTTGATCATTCAATCCATAATGGTGACTGGAATTTCTTCATATGTCAAGTCTAGCTGAAGGTCCACTGCCTGAACTTGTAGTACATGAGAAAGATCGGCAACGTATTTCCGAAGCATCAATATGTGAAATTCCGGATGCACACTCTCCATATTAGGTAGCAAAACTATCTTGAATGAAACTTCTCCAATTTTGCTCAGAATCTTAAAGGATCCAATAAATCGTGGAGATAGCTTGCCTTTTTTGCCAAACCATAGAACTCCTTTCATTGGTGAGATCTTTAAAAATACTAGATCTCTAACAGAAAATTGAAGGTCTTTTCTCTTTGGATCGACATAACTCTTTTGGCGACTGAAAGCTGCCTTTAATTTATCTCGGATCAGTGGAATCTTTTATGACGTATATCTTATCAATTCGGGCCCTTCGATATACTTTTCCCCAACCTCATCCCAACACAAGGGAGATCTGTATTTCCTTCCATACAAAGCTTCATAAGGAGACATATGGATCATTGAATGGCAGCTATTGTTGTAGGCAAATTCTGTCAACGACAAATGAGTATTCCAATTTCCTCTAAAGTCTATAATGCACATCCTCAACATGTCTTCTAGATTTTGGATGGTCCTTTCTGATTGCCCATCCATCTGCAGATGAAATATTATGCTAAAATCAAACTATGTACCTAAGCACTCTTGCAATTTCTGCCAAAATCTTGAGATGAACTGAGTACCTCTATCTGAGATGATCGAAACTGGAACTCCATGAATCCTGACAATCTCATCGACAAATATTTGTGCATACTGAGAAGCTGTATAAGTCATCTTGACTAGCAAGAAGTGAGATAACTTGGTCAATCTATCAATAATAACCCCTATCAAATCATGGCCTCTTGAAGTTCTTGGCAATCCAATCACAAAATCCATACTCACTCTCTCCCATTTCCATTCTGACAATGGCAACTGTTGAAGTAGTCCCAAAGGCTTCTGATGCTCAAACTTAACTTGTTGGCAAGTTAGACATTTAGCTACATATTCTGCGACATCTCTTTTCATTCCACTCAACCAATAAGAACACTTGATTTCATAGTACATCTTTGTTACACCTAGATGCACACTATAGCTAAAATGATGGGCTTCCTTGAGAATCACATCTCTTAATCCATCCACAACCGTAACACATAATCTATTGCCCAATCTCAGTACACCATCCACTATGGCAAAGCCTGAAGCTCTCTCTCTCCCCACATCGTTCTTTATCTTTACCAACTGAGTATCATTATCTTGCGCTTCTCTTATCTTATTAATAAGTACTAGCTTAACTTGAAAATAAGCCAGAAGCACACCCACGTATGACAGATCCAATCTAATCCCCATATCATGCAAACTATGCACCTCTCTCACTAGAGATCTCCTGCTAACTTGGACATGGGCTAAACTTCCCAAAGATTTTATACTCAAAGCATCTGCCACCACATTAGCCCTTCCTGGATGATACAAAATTTCACCATAATCTTTTAGTAATTCCATCCATCTCCTTTTCCAAAGAATTAGATCCTTCTGCTAGAAGATATACTTTAAACTCTTATGATATGTGAAGATCTCACACTTCTCTTCATACAGGTAGTGTCTCCATATCTTCAACTCGAATGCAACTACACACATCTCAAAATCATGCGTAGGGTAATTCACCTCATGCTTCCTCAACTATCTAGAAGCATATGCTATTACTCTACCATGCTGCATAAATACATATCCAAGTCCCACTTTCGATGCATCATAGTACACTGCATATCCTTTTTCTCCTGACAGCAAAGCCAAAACAAGTGTTGTGGTAAGACAAGTCTTCAACTTGTGGAAATTCCCTTCGCAAGTATCTGTCCATTGAAATTTCACTTTCTTCTAAGTAAGCTTGGTTAAAAGTGTTGTAATCTTAGAAAAATCTTGTACAAACTTTCTATAATACCTTGCCAATCCCAAGAAAAAACATTTATGGGTCTAGGCCAATTAAGGATTGCATCCATTTTCTTCGGATCAACTTTAAGTCCTTCCTTACTCACCACATGCCTAAGGAAACAAATACTATCGAGCCAAAACTCGCACTTAGAGAACTTGGCATACAATTGATGATTCCTCAAAGTCTGCAATATAATCCGAAGATGTTCTTCATGCTCTTCCTTGCTCCTAGAATATACAAGAATGTCATTGATGAATACAATGATAAACTTGTCTAGAAATGGCCCGAACACCTTATTCATCAATTCTATGCATGCAATTGGTGCATTAGTCAATCCAAATGGCAACACTAAGAACTCATAGTGTCCATATCTGGTCCGAAAAGACATCTTCGATACATCCTCATTCCAAATTCTCAACTGATGATAACCTAACCTCAAGTCTATCTTGGAGAAATGACTAGCACCTTGTAACTGGCCAAACAAATCATCTATCATTGGCAAAGGATACTTGTTCCTGATGGTAACCTTGTTAAGTTGCTTATAATTGATACACAATCTCATAGAACCATCTTTTTTCTTCACAAAGAGCACCGATGCTCCCCATGGAAAACTTCTAGGTCTAATGAATCCCTTGTCAAGCATATCTTGCAACTGGACTTTTAATTCTTTCAACTCAACTGGTGCCATAAGGTATGGAGGAATAGAAATCAGACTCGTGCCAGATAGCAACTCAATACCAAACTTTATCTCTTTATCCAGTGGAAACCTTGGTAATTCTTCAAGAAATATGTTTGGAAACTTACTAACTAATGGAATATACTCCATGCCCTTCACTTCCTTCTGAGTATCCTGAATATAAGGCAAATAACCTTGGCAACCTTTTCTCAACAACCTTCTTGCCATAATAGCAAATATCACATTGTATGGTACTTTGCTCCTCTCCCCTTGAAATTCAAACTTATCACCTGAAGGTGGCTTGAAAACCATCTTCTTCCCATTACAGTCTATGGTAGCATAGTACTTAGACAGCTAGTCCATGCCCATAATCACATCAAATTCTAACACAGGCAATTTAATCAAATCTACATTCAAGTTCTTAACACCAATGGTAACCACACAGGAGGGATAAGAGTTCTGGACTTCAAGCTCTTCCTTCAAAGGAGTAGAAACAATCAACACAGTTTCAAGCAACTCACAGGGCATATGCAATTTCTTAGCAAAACATGATGACACAAAAGAATGCGTAGCTCCTGAATCAAAAAACACTCTAGCATTCAAAGCTTGAATTGGAAGAATACCTGTAACAACTGTGTTAGATGTCTAGGCCTCATGCTGTGCTAGAGCAAAAACTCTGCCTCTACCTCTACCCATGGGAATTGACCCCCGAAGCCTGAACCATAAGCTGACTTGACCCTCTACCAGCCTCTAAAGTCCTGCCTAAAATGCCTCGGCCCGCACCTGGCTACTGACTAACACTCCTCTCCCTATCCATTTAAACTATGGTCTGAGAAGCTTGAGGTCTAACTCCAAAGGGTGATTGTGGTCAATTCTTGAGTAAATGGCCTTGTTAGCCACACCTAAAGTATGCTCCTATCGCATAATGATAAGGGCCTTTATGAAATTTACCACATGTAGAACACAAAGGACTAGGAGTCTTAGATGGTGCGGAATTAGCTGAACGATAACTCATTTGAGAAATGGGTCCAGGGGCAGTCCGACTTTATTGTGGTCTCTTTGAAGGTCCTCTATACCCATTCTGAGGAGCTGATTGATGAGTTACTCCCATACTTTTCACCCCATTCTCTTGCTTGGAAGAACTGCTTATTTTAACTTTCTTCTACTCTGCTCTTTCAGATCTAGCTTCCATCTCTCTATTCTCAATTACTCTAGCCTTATCCACCAGCTTAGAGTAAGAGTCAAATTCAAGAGCAACTAGGAGTTTAAACAGTGGAGCCACTGACCCTCTACGAAACCTTTGAATCTGTGCTGCTTCTATAGGCACCAAAGCTGGAGCAAATCTGCTCAACTGACTGAACTTTCTAGCATACTCTGAAACATTCATACCAGGTGTCTGAACTAAGCTTTCAAACTCTGTCGATTTAGCTTCTCTCACGCTTTCTAGAAGAAATTCATTCAACACCAATTCCTTGAACCTTCCCATGAAAGATTTTCATTTCCCCGAAGCATAACAGAAATGCTACTCTTGAACCAATCTTTAGCCTCAACCTTCATCAAATAGCCAACAAACTCTATGGTTCTTTTATCGAGAATCTGCAAAATTTGTACTTTTTCTTCGATTTCTTCTAGGAAATCTGTAGGATCCACCTCACCTCTATACTTTGAGGGCTTAAGCTTAAGAAATCTCTCGAATGATATCTCTTCCACTTGAGGTACAGCAGATGGTGGAATTGCTGGGGAAACGGGAATCTCTGGAGCCTGTACTAGAGGTACATGTCACTATCTTTGCTGAGTAATGAACTCAGCTATCATTGCATAGTTCCTTTGTAGCTATTCTAATTATTGAGCCACATTAGCCATATCTACTTATGACATAGGAGGAGCCTCATCACCTCCATTTCCACCCATAAAGCCTTCTTCAAATAGCAAATTTTGTCTAGGACGGTCTCAACCTCATCCTCAATCACGTCGTGGAGGCATCTCAATACTAATAAGAAGAACAAACAAGATCAGAATCACTACGCACACTTAACGCAGATCTATACCAAAGGAAGACACAACACTGACGAGATATGAATACTATGCTCCGTAGTTATCTTAATCGATGCTTATACTAGGGTTTATGCACATCTATCTATCTTTCTATCTTAAAGATTATAAACCTATAACTCTTGTACCACCTTTGTCACACCCCGACTCCAGTGGTACAACGATTTTAGGGCAA